>PVIA01015499.1:0-22539 GCA_004024845.1 Tonatia bakeri | reverse complement strand
TTTAAAGATGTCCTGGAGGTTCCTAAGCCTCTCCTCATTTTTTTGAATTCTTGTTTCTTCATTCTTTTCTGGTTGAATGTTTCTTTCTTCCTTCTGGTCCAAACCATTGATTTGAGTCCCAGTTTCCTTCTTGTCACTGTTGGTTCCCTGTACATTTTCCTTTATTTTGCTTAGCATAGCCTTCATTTTTTCATCTAATTTGAGACCATATTCAACCAAGTCTGTGAGCATCCTGATTACCGGTGTTTTGAACTGTGCATCTGATAGGTTGGCTATCTCTTCATTGCTTAGTTGTATTTTTTTCTGGAGCTTTGATCTGTTCTTTCATTTGGGCCACTTTTTTTTGTCTTGGCACACCTGTTACATAGTAAGGGGCAGAGCCTTGGACATTCACCAGGCAGGGCAACCCACATCACTGCATTGTAGCGCTGTATTCAGGGGAGGGAACAAAGCCACTTGCTCAGCTCTTTGCCAGCTTTCAGTCACTTCCCCCGCTACCCACAAGCAAATTGGGTCCTTCTGATGCTGACTCCTGGGTGAGTGGGTTTGTGTACATGCCAGGACCCCTTGAGTCTCTCCAACAGACTCTCCTGTGAAAATGGGAGTTTCTCCCGCTGCCTCAGCCCCCACAGGTTTTTTCAGTCAGAGGTTTGAGGCTTTATTTCCCCACACTGGAATCTTGGGTTGCACAGTCTGTCTCACTCCCTAGTTGTTCCTCCCAGTTTATCCCCATGCAAATGTGGGACCACCCGTTCTGCCAGCAGCCACCTTGCCTAGTCTGCCTGCCGGTCTGCCTGCTATCGCCTCACTCATCCCGGTCCTCCAGCTAATGCCTTACCATGAGTCCTCTCTGTCCGGCTGCCTGTGTCTACTCCTCCTACCAGTCTGGATGGACATTTTTTCTTTCATTCCTTGGTTGTCAGACTTCCTTACAGTTCAATTCTCTGTCAGTTGTGGCTGTTTTCTGTTCTTAAATTTTTTGTTGTCCTTCTTTTGGTTGTTCGAGGAGGCACCATGTATCTACCTATGCATCCATCTTGACGCATAGGTAGATAGAAGTCTAAAATATTTATTTATTTTTAGAGACAGAAGAAGAGAAGGAGAAAGAGAGGGAGAGAAACATCAATGTGTGAGAGATACATGAGATGCATCAATTGGTTGCCCCTCACCTCACACACCCCCAACTGGGGACCTGGCCCGCAACCCAGGCATGTGTCTTGACTAGGAATTGAACTGGCAACACTTTGATTCTTAGGCCAGCACTCAAACCACTGAGCCACACCAGCCAGGGTTCAAAACAGTTTCTGAAGTTGTCAATTTTGATGACTTTTGGTGCTTCTGACATTTTTGGTTTCACCTTTTCCACATCAGCAAAACATTTTCCTTTGTGGGCTTTTTCATCTGGGGAAATTAAAAAAAAGTCACTCAGGGCAAGATCAGGTGAATAGGGAGAGTGGGGCATGGGTCAAACACTTGATTTATGGGCAGGTGCACTCATAAATCACCCTTCATGAAATGGGCAAACGCATTGAAAGAGTTTTCAAGAAAGTTCACTGAAGCTGAACACAGACTCACAATAATGCCAGCTGGTGCACCAATACAGATGGGTTCCTAGAGCGCTCACCTAGTGGGGGGAAGCCTGTACTACAAGGGGCCTGCCCTCCAGAAGATAATTCTGGTTTTTGGGGTTGCCCCCCTGTATGAGCATAATATTTGCAAATTTAACCATTTTAAAATATATAACTCATATATATTATATAATATATACAATATATAATTCAGGCATTAATTACATTCACACTGATGTACAATCATTACCACTATCTATATCCAAAACTTTTCATCATCTGTGAGCCACAAGTCCAGATAAAAACTCTGTACCCATTAAGCAATAACTCACCATCCCCTTCCCTCCAGCCCCTGGTAACTGCTAATTTCTGTATGTAAAGTTGTCTGTTCTAAATATTTAATATCAGTGGAATAACAACATTTGTCCTTTTGTGTCTGGCTTATTTCACTTTGCATAATATCTTCAAAGTTCGTTTCTATTTCAGCATGTATCAGAACTTCATTTTTTGTTACTGAATAATATTCCATTTTGTGTATATAAAACATTTTGTTTATCCATTCTCTATTGATGAACACCTTAGTTGTTTCTTCCTTTTGTCTATTGTGAATAGATGTGGACTCTGACCAGCGGGGTCTGTGTGTTGTGGCTGTGACAAACAAATTCACATGGACTGCAGAAGTTCTGTGGAGAAAAAGGGATGGCATGGCCACTCTCTGAGTGAGAGAGCACCCTGGCCCTTGCCTGGACAGGCTTTTTTTTTCTTTTTTTTTTTCCTTTTCTGGGCACAATACATTGAGGGTGGTCCTCATTTACTAGGCACAGGTTCACCTAAAGTGCCTCAGCTTTTTATAGATAACAAAGGAAAGGATGTTGCTGATTACTTCAAAGAAAAGGATGCTGCAAATACAAGGGGAAAAGTGGTTGAACTGGTTACACTTCATCCTTGGGAGGTTTAGCACAGACTTCAGTAAGTTACTTTAAAGATATGCAGTAAACATTTGCTGCCTCAATTAAGGGTGAGGGAGTTTTAGCAAAAGCAAGCCTCAAAGCAGCCTAGGTACAATGCAGGCCTGGTTCCCCATGGGAAAGCCGATCTGTGGGCCTGGGTCCTATGTGCTGCCTCGAGCCTGCCGGTTTTCTGAATCAGGGCTGAGCTACATTTGCCACTGCCACGCGGATTTGTTCCCTATAATGAATAATGCTGCAATGAACATTGGTATATAATATCTATCTGAGTCCCTGTTTTCAACTCTTTCCAGTATACACATAGAATGACACCCGTTTTTTATGAAGTTGTTCAATATGCACTGTGGCAGGGGAACACAGAGGGCCCAATGTGTTCAAGTGTGGGAGGGTGAGGGGCAGAGAAGGAGAGAGGTTTCAGTGTGGCTGTGGTTGGAATAACAGCTAATTTGTGGCTGTTATTGAAAAACACTCCACAAACACTCTAAGGGGGGTTATTATCATCCCCATTTAACCAATGAGAAGTGGCTTCTCCAAGTTCACTCAGCTGGTGAGAGGCAACACTGGGGCTCCAGAGAAAGATTCCCTCAGCCATCAGAAAGTGCAGCCAGAGGGTCAGAGATATACTTTCCTTCCTTCCTTTGTTTTTTCTTTCTAGGTAAAGAAAGTAGTTCTGGGCTGCTTCAGTCATCATGTTCCTATTCATCTACAGCATTTGGTAGCACAGAATCATAATTTTGTAGTTTACAAAATTATGAACATTTACAATTAAACATGTTCTGGAAAAAACAAAGCTATGGAGACAGAAAAGAGATTAGTGGTTGCCAAGGGGTGGGGTTGAAGGAAAGAACTGACTACAGAGGGGTTTAGGGGAATTCTGGAAGATTACAGAATTGATCTATAATTGATTGTGGTGGTAGTTATGCATCTGTATGCATTTTTCAAAACTCACAGAATTGTACACTAAAAATATGAATTTTACTATGTTATAGCTTAATCTTTAAAAAAATGAATGAATGAGTGGGGAAAAAAACTAAATAGACTCTAGACTCACATTTTTGCTACCTTCACAAACTTCACAAGTGACAGTACCCTTAATTATTCACAGCAAAAAATTCTATATTTTATTGATTCATTCATTTATACATTCATTTATTCAAAAATGCAACCCCTTGAATCTAACATCCAACCCACAAAGCAGAACATTACTAAAAATTAAGTCTGCTAATGGGCTCCCGGCTATCTCTGACCCCTTCTCCACCCGACCCCAGGTAATCACTACTCTGAATTTTGTGTTCCTCATTCTTCTGCTTTTTAAAAAATAGTTTTTACACATAAATTATGCTAAACATTATAAATTTAAAATTTGTATAGGTCAGAACAGGTCAAAAACAGTAATTTCATATGACTCAACCCAACATTATTCCTAAACATAGTAGTTCTGGTTGCATTTGAACTTATAAAAAGGGTACCATTTTGTATGTACTCTTCTGGGACTTGCATTTTTTCATTTAATATTCTGTTACCATGATCCAGCCATATTGCTGTTTTTCATTCTTTATCTCCTGTCAGTGGCATTCATGTGTTTTTGTTTGGGGCTACTGTGAACAATGTTTTTACTACCATTCTTGCACACATCTCCTGGTGCATTCATGCCATTCTTGTACCCTAGGAATGGACTCACTGGGTCTTAGGGTACACAGGTGTTCTACTGTACACAATGTGGTAATGCTTTCTGAGCTCCAAGTGAGGACACAATGTGCCACTTGCTCCAGCTGAGGTGGACAAGATATGGTGGGAGGGGTCACCATGGAGGGTCTCTGGTGGAAATCGAACACCTACCGTGTGCACATGGTAAGGCACCTGTGGAATGAGATGATGGTGTCTTGAGAGCTAAAATAGGGAAGAAAACTCCCTAGTTACAGTAAGATTCATCTTCCAAGAAAATGGGCAATGGCTCCCTGGCTGGACAGCTCAGTTGGTTAGAGTGTTCTCCTGATACACGATATGCCAAGGTTGCAGGTTTGATCCCCAGTGAAGGCACATAAAAGAATCAACCGATGAATGTATCAATAAGTGGAACAAGTCAATTTCTCCCCCTCTCTTCCCCTTTCTCTAAAATCAATAAATTTTTTAAAAAGTTAAAAAAGAAAATGGGCAAGGGGTGGGCTTGCCAACCCAAACAAGGCAAATAAAGGGGTCTGGCCTAATTGGCAGTATCTCCATCTGGGAGATGGGAGGTGAAAGGGGGCCTGGGGTTGGAAGGTCCTGTATTTGTGGTACACCTGGAGGGGAAGAGGGCTAGGCAGTATTGAATTCTTCCCACTTGTCAATCCTTATCCCCAGTCTTCTTTTCCCATCGTCTTTATTTCACTTTGCATCCATTATCTTTTTTAATTTTCCCAATGGGAGAGAAGTACTATCATATCCACAAATGAAGCCTAGAAAAGTAAAGTGCCTTCCCCTAAGTCAAACAGTTTGTGCCAACTGAGCAAATAAGCCTTCCCCTTCGTAAACCTCAGTTTCCTTATCAGTAAACTGGGAATGATAACACCTGCCCCACCTCACAGATTAGTGGAAAGGTTAAATAATACTATGCAAGTAAGGGGTTTGGCATGAATCCTGGAGATGCTCCCTAAAGTCACTTGTTTATTGGTGCTATTAATTTATTAAGTTGTGTGGGGGGGGGAGGTAGAAGAGGGTATGGTGGGAATAAATAGTTATGAAAAAATGTTTTTAAAGGTTATTAAGTTGTTATTAAGGGGAGCAGGAACCAAGGATAGTCTGAGCCCTGACTTCTTTGCTACTCATATTACCTCTTTTTTTAAAGTAAAGATTTTACTTATTTATTTTTAGAGAGAGGGAAAGGGAGAGAAAAACAGAAGGAAACATCAATGTGTGGTTGCCCCACATGCACCCCCTACTGGGGACCCGGCCCACAACCCAGGCATGTGCCCTGACTGGGAATTGAACCAGTGACCCTTTGGTTTGTAAACCGGCACTCAAACCACTGAGCCACACCAGCCAGGGCTGATGCTGTCTCTCGTAGAGACTCCATGGGGTAGGGTTATCATGGCCCATTTGGGCCACTTTTGCTGATGTTTTACGTGTCTTCCAGGACTTCACAGCCCAGCCCCCTCCTCCCAGAGCAGAGGTACTTGCCTTCTTCTGCAGATTTCCTGGAACAGAGGTGAACTGACCAGGGAGTAGAAGACCCAGGCCCCCAATTCTGCCTCAGGGCCAAAAAAAGAAATCTGAGCCCAGTGGGCCATGCAGTTGAGAATATCCGCTGAGCACCTAGTATGTGCCAGGTCCTACACTGCAGGAGCATCGGCAATAAGACCAGATCCCGTCCTCAAAGTCAGAGGCTAGAGGAGGAGACAGAAGACAAGAACACAACGGTGCGTTGAGTATTATGATTAAAAAGTACAGAAAATTGTTCTATATAACAAAATCAGACAGGCCGGGGGTCAGAGAAGGCGTCTCAGGAGACACGCCTTTTGAGCTGAGCTTTTTAAGGCCTGGCAAGCGCTCCTGGAGCTCGGATGTGCTAGGACCACCAGCCTACGGAAGAGGAGACTGCGCCCCAGCGTGTGAACACTCTGCCCACCAGGCCTCACTTACCCCACTGGGCGCAGCACAGCTCTCAGAGTCTACAGGCGGAGAGCCCAAGCCTGGCCTAGGTGCCAGCCCAGTGCCCGGGGCGGGGCCTTGGCCCAGGTGCCAGACGAGGCGGCACTTCGCGGAGGCAGGAAGTGTGTCCCCAGCGGCGGCCCGTGCGGTGCTCCCGCGAGAGGCTCACCTGCACCCCAGGTGAGCCGCGGGGGCGGGAGGAAGGGGGGGCAGGGGGAGGGGCCGAGCCGGAGGCTCTCACCTGGCGGGACAGGTAAGCCCCGCGCGGGCCCGAGGGGGCGCGAACCAGGGAGGCACCAGAGTATAGAGACCCCCGAGGCTGTGCAGGGGCGAGGGAGCGTCCGGGGCCGGTTTCTCGGGGGCCACCCTCCCACTTCCGGGGTGAGCGGACCCAGCCAAGGAAAGGCCTGAGCGGATG
This sequence comes from Tonatia bakeri, assembly GCA_004024845.1. Classification (NCBI taxonomy): domain Eukaryota; kingdom Metazoa; phylum Chordata; class Mammalia; order Chiroptera; family Phyllostomidae; genus Tonatia; species Tonatia bakeri. The sequence goes on along the minus strand of PVIA01015499.1, from coordinate 15,955 downwards.
CCTGGGCCGGGCCGGCAGAGTGAGGTAAAGGGGGCTGTGTTCGCCCTTAGGGCTGCGCTGGCTTGGGGTGGGGGCCGTGCACACCCTGAGACACAGTCAGGGCTGGAGGAAGGCTGGGCCCGCCAGAGGGCGGAGCCCCCCCCCCCCGCCCCACGCAGCCGGAGAGGGTGGTGCTCGCCCCCAGGGCATTGCTGGTACAGGGGCTGTGAAAGTCCGCGGGGCAGTGTTACGGTCTAGGCTCCCTTTCCCCGGGCTAGGTGCCCGCGGATGCAGGAGTTACGGGCTGAGCCTTTGGAGCAAGAGACCGAAGGCGCACAGATGCGGGGGCACGAGAACCGACGGCTGTTTCTTGAGCAGGATTGGGGTGCCCCTCCCGGCCCAATGTGCGAGACTCAACTGGGCATGGGTGTGGGACAGAGGCCGGTGCAGGGAGGAGGGAGTCGGTAGGGAGATAGATCCCTACGTGTGTGTTCTCAAGGATTGAGGGGTGGGGAAAAGCGTCAATAAGAAGTGTGGAGAAGGCGCGCCTGGGGCCCTTTGAGCCTGAGGAAGATCCCTGTGATGCCTTGGGGCTCCCAGTGACCCAGATGTTTCCAGGCGCTAAAGCCCCTCCATGCAATATCTCATTTAAACCTCACCTGGTGCATCTCCCCTTGCCAAAAGTTGAGCAAACGGGCTCAGTTGGTTAGAGTATTGTCCTGATAGGCCAAGGTTGCAGTTGGATCCTCAGTCAGGGCACATACAAGAATCAACCAATGAACGCATAAAATAAGTGGGACAACAACAAATGATGTTTCTCTCTTTCTCTACCTCTACCCGCCCCCACCCCTCTCTCCCCCTTCCTGTCTCTCTCTCTAAAATCAACAAAAAATTTTAAAGACGAGGAACTGAAGCCTAGAGTCTTGCCCCAGACTACAACAGCAGCAGGGACCCTCGCCTCACAAAACCAAAGGAACACTGTTCCTAGGATTTTGGAGGTGTGGGCAGCAGCATGGAGGAGAAGATACAGCCTAGATGAGATGGGTTGAACTTGACTGCAGGAGCGTGCAGGGCCTAGAGAGGAAGGGAGAACTGAGGCCAGGCATTGTCCGGACCTCAGCTTTTGCTCCCCTTCCCTCTCTCCCACTCCTGTTCGAAACATGTGGCACACAGCAGTTACATGGGCTCTGGAGTCGGCAGACCATGGAACAAATCTGGTTCTATCCCTTTCCAACTAGGTGTCAAGTCACTTCTGCTCTCTGGGCTTCAGACTCCTCAGTCTGTAAAGTGGAGGTATAGCACTTACAGGGCGACTGTGAGTGTTACATAAAGCAGAACTCCTCTTGAACTGGAGCCTGTTTCCGGCCCATTCACTGCTGTTTCTCAACATTTAGCACAGTGCTGGGCACATGGTAAGTGCTCAGAAAATACTTGTTGGATGAATTTCATGAATAGTGGCAACTCCTAAAGCCTTGGAGGTGGAGGAGGAGATAGTGACCCAGACCATCATCAGTAACCCCTTGATGTTCTTACAAAACCCCAGGTATCTCAGAGCTCAGTGTGGTTGAAACAGTATGGATATGCTCATCCTTTTCGTCCAAGGTTGGATGGAGCCTGAAAGAGTCAGGGCTCCCTCCTTGGGCTTGTCATGGAGTCGGCCACTGGCCACTTTGACTGTCCCCTCCCTCCCAAGTAACAGATGGGATGGGGTAGTGGATAAGAACTGGCCTAGGCTGGTTGGGTACAAATAAATGTGTGGCTTTGGATAACTCATTTAGTCTCTGTGTAGAGTAATAATAATAATAACTAAAAATAGGGCTGTGAGAATTGGTTTAATACATTCAAAGCACTTAGAACAATGTAAACCATCAATAATTACCTTTCACTAGAATGCAAAAACCTGAGATTCAGGAATTTTGTCTGTTTTGTCAGTATGTCCATAGGATTTATAACAGTATCTGACACACAGTAGGCCTTCAGATAGTATTTGTTAATTGAGTGAATGAATGAACCCATTCCCACCCCCACATTGCTCAAACTAAGGCAAAGGTTTTTAACTGTTTGCATTGCCTCCCTGGGCTGTGAAGGACTATTACAGTTTCAGTTTGTACCCCTTTGGAGAGAGGGTCTTTCACACACATGTGTGCGCATGCACACACAAACACCCAGACTCTGCCACCTCCAGCCTGGTCAGCCTAGAGCCTAAGTCCTTTTTGTTTCCACCCAGTGGTCCTTGCTCACCCTGAGGTCACACAGACTGTGTCAGTTCCCTGAAGCGCTTACTGTACCCTAACATGTTTCAGACATTGAGCAGAAAGGAATCAGATGTGGTCCCTGTCCCTCTGGGTCATACTGGCTTGTCTTCAAACTGTGGGTTCAAGGCCAACCCAGCTGACAGCCCAGCAGAATGCTGTGGGGAGAAATGCGGGGCTCTGGAGGGTCCTTGGGGAAGCAGCGCTGCATGGGGACAGCAGAGTGGGTTGAAGAAGTTGCAGGAATGAAGCGCTCCTGTGTCCTCATCCACATTCGCCATGGCTAACAACCCCTCCCTCCCTTTCTCTCTCTACAACGTACTCCTTCTGCTTTTCGGGGCGGAAACCTTTTCAGATTTTGCAGACATCATGCTCTTTTACTCCTACATTCTTCCGTGTATATTTCCTAGAATAAGAACATTATCTTATATAACCATAGTAATCAAATTCAGGAAATTTAACATTGACACAATGTAATTAAATAATATAGTCTATTTTTAAATTTCACCAGTTATCCTCATTATTCCAATCTTTCCTCTTGATCCAGGATCCAGTCCAGGACCACACGTCGCGCTCAGTTGTCATGTCCCTCAGCTTGGGCTTGTCTGTTTCCTCACGGCTATGTCCAGGCTATGCATTTTTGGCAGGAATACTTCATAAACAGTATTGTGTCCTTCTTAGTGCCTAGTGTCAAGAGGCACATGACATCAGTACATCCCATTATTGGTGATGTTAATGTTGATCATTTGATTGAAGTGGTGTTTGCCGAGTTTTTCCAGATGTTGGGGTTTTGGCTTGTTTTTTGTTTTTAAGTTCTCACTGGTTGCAGCAAATAGAAAGGAATGGAGGTGGCCAGAATGGGATTCTTGACACTGTCTGGGTGAGAGATGATGGTGATTTTGTTTAGGGAGGTGGCATTGATTTGCCCAAAGCACATTACCTAGTAGAGCCAGAACTGGAACTAAAGCACAGGTGTCCAGACACTTAGTTCTCACACATCAGCAGTTCTAGGATCGCAGTGCCATTAAATCAGGGATAAAAAGGTAAGGGATCAATATTTTAGAAAATCCAGGCTAAGAAGAGTTACAGCCCTGCAAACCCCTATGTGTGACCAAGTACCTTCCCAAATATATCAGTACATAATGTTTCCTGACTCCCTCTGGCAGAGTTATTTACTCCGGGGATGCCTCATCTAAACTACATGTCCCATGTCACGAGCCTTTAGGCATCTGTTTTCCCTACAAAACCATGTGCAAATCACAAGAACAGGGTCTATAGTTCACTCCTCTTTGGTTCCACAGTGCCTGACACAGAACCAGGCTCATTATTATGAAATGAGTGAAGTCTTAGCTCTGAGCTTGCTAGCAACCAAGTCAAAAGGGGAAAGAAGATGTATTTTGTGGCTCGGCTTTCTTGTCTAATCACAAGAAGCAAAACTGCTTGGTGTTAAACATTGCTAGAAGAGCAAATCTGTGCCAGGCTGAAATATTGACAGGGTACCTGTTACATTCCCACCTCTGATTGGAAGGAGGAGGGGAAGAGAGAGAAGGTGGTAACGATCGGGTTCGGTAGCAAGTCACATGGAAAGGCATTTATTGAGCAGCCTCAGAGGCTCTGTGCTGGGTGGGCTTATCAACAGTCAGAAGAAACTGTGGGAGACTATTCCCCAGACAGCAAGATCCCAGGAGATACTTTTTTTCTTTTATTTTTGATTTTAGTGAGAGGGGAAGCGAGGGAGAAAGAGAGGCCAAGAAACACCAATGTGAGAAACATGAACTGGTTGCCTTCTGTACCTCAGGGAGCTGAACCCACAACCCAGGCATGTGTCCTGACCAAGAATCGAACCGGCTACCTTTCAGTTCTCAGGATGATGCCCAACCAACAGCGACACCATTCAGGGCTTTTTTTGCTTTTTATGTGGTAAACTATCAATAACCATTGATAAAAATTTACCATTTTCAACTTTTATTTCTTGATTTTAGAGAGAGGGAGGGAGAAAAACATCTATTTGTTTTTCCACTTATTTATGCATTCATTAGTTTTTTTAAATTCATTAGTTTTTTAAGTAAGCATGTCCTCACCCAAGGACATGCTTACTGATTTTAGAGAGGAGAAGGGAGGGAGAGAGGGGAAGAGAAACATGAATGTGAGAGAGAAACATCGATAGGTTGCCTCTCATGTACATGCCCTGACCAGGGACCGAACCCACAACCTAGACATGTGCCCTGACCAGAAATTGAACCCGCGACCTTTCCATTTGCAGGTCAACTGAGCCACAATGGCCAAGGCTCATTAGTTGATTTTTGTATGTGCCCTGATCGGGGATCAAGCCCACAACCTTGGTGTATCGGGATGATGCTCTAACCAACTGAGCTATGTAGCCAGGGCACCATTTTAATACTTTTTAAAAATTGCCTTAACCATCTGTTCCTGTGGTGCTGAACACAGTCACAGTCATGTGTAATTGTCACCACCACCATCTCCAGAACTTTCATCTCCCCAAACCGAAACTCTACCCGAGGAAACTCTACCCATTCGATGCTAACTCCTCGTTCCCTTTACCAGTCCCTGGGAACCGCCGTTCTCCTTTCTGTCTCTATGGATCTGACTATTCTAGATATTTCATGTAAGTAGGACCATACAATATTTGACCTTTTATGTCAGGCTTATGTCACTTACCATAATGTCTCAAGGTTCATCTGTATTGTAGCATATGTCAAAATTTCATTCCTCTTTAGGGCTGAACAATATTTCATTGTATATGTACATCACATTTTATTTTATTTTATTCATCCATCTCTCAAGGAACCTGTGGTTGCTTCCATTTTTTGCTTATTGTGAACAATGCTGTGAATATTTTTGTAGAAATATATGTTTAAGTTCCTGTCTTCAGTTCTTTTTTGTATATACCCAGAAGTGGAATTGCTGGATCACATTGTAACTGTGTGTTTAATTTTTCTGATGACCCACCAAACTGTTTTCCACAGCAGCTGCGCCATTCTGCATGCTCACCAGCAATGCACAAGTGTTCCAGCTTCTCTACATTCTCTCCAATTCTTGTCGCTTTCTGTTTTTTAAAAGATTTTACTTACTTACTTATTTATGTATGTATTTATTTATAGAGAGAGGGGAAGAAAGGGAGAGATACATCAATGTGTGCTTACCTCTCACACACTCCTACTGAGGACCTGGCCCACCACCCAGGCATGTGCCCTGACTTGGAATCAAAGATTCGCAGGCTGGCACTCAATACACTGAGCCACATTAACCAGGGCTGTTTTTCTTCTCAACTGTAGTCATTCTAATGAGTGTGAAGTGCCGGGAGATTCTGACATGTAGGTTAGACCACAGAAAGAACTTCCTCCTGGAAGGGGAAGGAAGGGAACACTAGACGAGGTCTGTGGGCATACCTGGGCTTATCCACATCCCAGGCCTCTCACAAACCAGAAGTCTAAAGCTCCTCGGGTCAGTGCAGGAACAGGCCGTAATCTCTGATTTTGACTCCTTCCTGACCTCTCCCCGCAGGTGCCTGGCTGCAGCAAACCATGTAATGAGCCATGCCCCGCCCTGGACATCCACGCCCATCATCTGGGCCCCCACGCTTGGGACCCTGGGAGCGGCCATCAGAGCTATGCCTGGAGACCTATGATGAACCATCTCAGCCCCCACCAAGCCGCCGCACCCGTAGGCCAGACCCCAAGGATCCTGGCCACCATGGGCCCGAGAGCCTTACCTTCATCTCCAACTCTGCTGAGCCTGCTGCGGAGCCCCCAGCTTGCTGCCTGCTCTGGCGACCCTGGGTGTGGGACTGGTGCCTGGCTGCCCTCTGCTTCCGCCGCTGCCGGGATTGCCTCCAGTGCTGTGGAGCCTGTGTGCGGGGCTGCAGCCCCTGCTTGTCCACCGGGGACTCCCCTGAGGGGGCTGCTGAAGTCAACTGGGCCAAGGAGCACAATGGAGTGCCCCCCAGTCCTGACCGTCCACCCTCCGGCCGGCGGGATGGCCAGCGGCTCAAATCACCCATGGGGAGCAGCTTCAGCTACCCTGACGTCAAGCTCAAAGGCATCCCTGTATATCCCTACCGCAGTACCACCGCTCCAGCCCCTGATGCGGACTCCTGCTGCAAGGAGCCGCTGGCTGTGCCCCCACCCATGCGGCACAGCCTGCCGAGCACCCTTGCCAGCAGCCCCCGTGGCTCTGAGGAGTACTACTCCTTCCACGAGTCGGACCTGGACCTGCCTGAGATGGGCAGTGGCTCCATGTCAAGCCGAGAGATCGATGTGCTTATTTTCAAGAAGCTGACAGAGTTGTTCAGCGTACACCAAATCGACGAGCTGGCCAAGTGCACGTCAGACACTGTGTTCCTGGAGAAGACCAGCAAGATCTCGGACCTCATCAGCAGCATCACGCAGGACTACCACCTGGATGAGCAGGATGCTGAGGGCCGCCTGGTACGCGGCATCATTCGCATCAGTACCCGAAAGAGCCGCACCCGACCACAGACCACAGAGGGGCGCTCAACCCGGGCTGCTGCCCCTGCCACCACTGCCCCTGACAGTGGCCATGAGACCATGGTGGGCTCTGGGCTCAGCCAGGATGGTAGGTGGGGCCCTACAGGGCTGAGGAACAGAATGGAGGAGGCTCTGGCCAAGGGAGGGCAGCACTGGGGTCTTTGGCCACTGTGGGACCACCCTTCAGGCAATCCCTGCTCTTCCTCTTCCTCCTTTTTCTCAATGGCTCTACATCTCCTAACAGTCTCTTTCTATCCCTTGATACCTCCTTCCCAGAGTAGCTTCCAGGCCCCGCATGGTTAACAGGACTCGGGAGCTTGTATGTATTTGGACCTCTGACCTGTCCTGGCCAAATTAAAACATCCACCATTGTGCATACCCAGAAGTGCACATGCACGCACACACACACTGGTTATCTGTCTCTGCTTTAAACCTTGTTTCCCTGGCCCAGCTGTGAGTGGTCCTTCTCTCATCGGGCTGGGGGCAGAAGTGGGGAGTGGAGTTGGAAAGATGCAGTTATGCCCTGGCTGGTGTAGCTCAGTGGATTGAGCGCAGGCTGCGAACCAGGCATCACAGGTTCGATTCCCAGTCAGGGCACATGCCTAGGTTGCAGGCCATGTCCCCCAGCAACTGCACATTGCTGTTTCTCTCTCTCTCTCTCTCTCTCTCTCTCTCTCTCTCTCTCACGCTCCCTTTCCTCTCTAAAAAATAAATAAAATCTTTAAAAAAAATTAATAAAAAAAAAGAAAGATGCAGTTATGACCACTGTCCCCTTCGTGTTCCCTTTCTAGAACTCACAGTGCAGATCTCCCAGGAGACGACTGCAGATGCCATCGCCAGGAAGCTGAGGCCTTTTGGACCCCCAGGTTTGATCCTGACCTGATGAGTGTGCCTGATGTGTGTGGAGAGGAGAGGGGACTGCCCTAGGGACCCCCACATGCCACTCTCCCAACTTCCTCCTGGGGTGGATGAGGATGGGATCAGAAAGGGACAAGAAACCTGAGGAGCTGCAGATGCCATCCCAACCCTGCAAGCTAGCTTCAAGGGTTCCATGGGGAGAGGCTCAGGGGCTGCCCCTCAATCAGCAGGAAGGTGGTGCCCAGCACAGGCAAGCTGGAAGTGACGGTGCACCAGCCTCTCAGCCCAGGTCACCGGAGAAGGAAGTGGAGGGTGGGAGGCCATCCAGTCTGATGCTGAAGGCACTGTGTGTGATTTCTACTGCTATCTTCTTGGCCTTCACAAGCCGCTGGGTGTGGGGTTGTTACCCTTTTACAGACAGGAAGGCTGGGGCTCAGAGATCAAGAAACTGAGTGGGCCACCCAGCCAGAATCAGACAGACCCAGGCTCAAGTTCCCCTCTGCTCTGGCTCAGCGGGCTTCTCCCTGCCCATGGGACCTGGATGAGTGCCTTCCCCTCAGCCTGGCTCCTCCTCTCTTCCCCATCAGGGTACCCAGCCAGCCACGACTCGTCCTTCCAGGGCACCGACACGGACTCCTCAGGGGCACCCCTGCTCCAGGTGTACTGCTAACCCCAGCTGGGCCCAGTGGCTACAACCAACCTCTTCTGAGAGCAGCACAGCCTGCAGAATGAAAATGGGGACCAGGACCCCCCTTGGGGGTGGCAGTGCCCACTCTGGCTTCTCCACCCTTGGTTCCTGGAACATGTGCACTTCACTGGGCCATGGTGCCCACATTCCCCTGGATCCCTGGCTGGCCTGACCTGTCCTTTCTGCCTCTGGCCTTCAGGCAGCCTGGGCCACGAAAAGCAAAAACTTACTAGTTATCTTCTGGGATTGAATCCCAGCCCTATGCCTAAAACCTGCCCCCCAATCATGCACACCTCCCTTTTCCCACAGCAGGTGGGAGAGGACGACGGCTAAAAGCAGCTTATCTTGAATAGATTGGGTTGCGGGGCAGAAAAGTCTCCGTTGATTTCTGTGGGCAGTGCCTACTCCGTGTTATATTCTGTTGAACAGTTCTCGCTACATATACTATGACCATAGTTAAAGGTACCAAGGAAATAAAGATGTTTGCCATGTTAGCTTGGCTGTGGCACTGTCCTTTCTGTCCATTTGCCTGACTACTGCCCAGGACAGGAAGCAGGATACACTATCCCACCTGGCTAGTGTTGTAGGGCCAAGATCAGAAAGCTAAAATGGGAGCAGTAACACCGACCTCTGACTCACCGTTCCAGGAGAGGGCACCCAGGCAGTGTCTGTACCTGAGGTCTCACGTGTGCTTTGTCATTGTGAGGTTCTATGCTGGCCCGTCTGGACTACGCTGCTACCCAGGCTCACTGCCTGCAGGCTGGCTGCAGTCACCCAGCTCTGGACCTGTGACTCCCCCGCTACTCCCTGCTGCTGCAGAGCGCTGTGTTCCCAGTTACCTTCTTCCTTGACCTTCCCAACATCGGAGTGGGGTCATTTTCACAGAAGGGTCTAAGAGCCACACGGCTAAGTAACTGTAGCTCTGGACCTGGAAGCTGGTCTCAGAGATTCTGCCCCCATGCTGGCAAGCTGACCTGCTTGGGGCAAAAGCAGGGTCCTGGACAGCAGCTGGGTTCAGAAGGATCCTCCTTAGCTACTCACATAGGAGGGTCTCTTTTCCCCGTGAGGCCAGAGCAGGCCCACCAGCCCAGCTTACTGATGAACCACCTGGAAGGATCCAGGACCACCTCACCTATAGCCCCCATAGCTTGTATCATTGTCTTCACGGGCATCCTTTGGAAAGTGACAAGTAAGCAAACTACCTGTCTATCCAATTTCCTATTGGACACACAGGATGGCCCCTTGGAGTTATAACCACAGGGCCCAGTACCAGGGATAAAACGGGCCCTTTCCTTAAACTATCTCATCCAGGTCAAGGCTTCTCCAAGGCTGAAAATGACCACAAGGCACTGGAGACCAGGGATATCGCAGAACATAGGAGTGATGAAATAGTCCAACTTTCCAAACCCAGCCTTGGGAACCAGTACTGGCATTCCCAGAAAAAAGGGTTTATCAAGCATGGGAAACAGACAAAGCTAGATACTTCACAGCCTCAAAGTCTCCAACAAGCTATTCTGAAATGCTGAAAGAACACTGTGTTCTAGAAATTCAGGGGTCACCCTAATCCACGGAGCAAAGCACCCTGGGCAAGTCAATCTAGACGCTCCTGCTGCAACCATAACCTCTGCGGCCCCCTGCACTCAGTGACCTCCACTCTGGCTGAAGTGAGGTGGGGGACTGGATTTGGGCAGAGGCAAGCACCTCTCCAGCCCTGAAACCTGGAGAGGTCCAGGTCAGAGACACCAACAATAGGGCCCCACTGGACTCTACCTAGAGAAGACCTGAGCCCAGGCTGTCACCCCTGCCTTTGCTGCTCTTGGCCCCTGTGAAACAACAGCGTGTTTCAGAAAACCTGACCCAGGGCTGGAGGACAGACCTAGTAAGATGTCTTGGAGGTGAAAATGAAATCAAGTACAGCTGGTCTTAAATTCGGTCGAGGCACAGGCCCCTCTGAAAATCAGACGTATGTTCTGTTCCTTGTAGCCACAAAAACTCACCTTTGCTCAGAATCACACACACACTGCAAGTCTAGATTTAATCCTCCCTTTAAGTAATGAGAAACTGAACCCCAGTCTTGCCCTAGGTCACGTGGTGGAATCAGCTAGACGCCAAGTCCCCAACTCCTTGCAGCAGGCACGAGAGACCTGTTCTCCCAGGTAAAGGCCAGAGAGAAGAGAGGAAAGAAGTGGGATTGGGTAAATAGTTTTAATGTGTAACAGCACAGTAGGCCAATTGGGGAGGATAAGAACCCCCCCCAGGGCCTCAGCCCTTCTTCCATGATGCCCTGGGACCTGTGTGCCTAGGCTGGTCCCATGCCTGCCTCAGCTCTGAGGCTCTCAAGTCCCAGAGAAGGGTGGGAAAGAAAGGTGAATGGCTGTCGGCTCAGCCCCAAGAGTTCAGGGAGGCAAACGGGCTAATTCAGGGCTAGTTGAATTTGGCCTTGGAAAAATCCATCTCCGGGTGCTGATCCATGAACCTGGGAAGGGAAAACAGGAAGTGAAATGGGTTGTTCTCCCCCAGAGCTAGTCCCTCTCTCCCAACCTCCCGTGTGAAGTCTAATTATCTTTAGAACCCTGAGCAACCTGGAGCCAGTCCAAGAATGGGGTGGACCCCAGGGTCTCTGAGGCCCATCAGTGCCCATCAGGCTGGAAGGTGAGGTGCCAATACTGGCACTGTTCTGTAGATTGCAATGACCACCTATTACCCTCCTTCCTATCCTCAGGTGGCCTTGCCCTCAAGATTACCTCAGCAAGTGATTAGGGTAGGCAAGCTGAGGCTATAAGGCTACGAACTTGGTTGGCTCATTCTGGAAGGGGCAGGGCAGCTATGTCTTGCTGCTGTCACCAAAATCCAAGTCCCCCCAATATTCACCACCCCAAACTCCAATCTCTGGATTGCTCACTTTTTCAGAATTTCCTGTTTCTTCTGTTCGTCCGAGGTAGGCAGCCCCATAGACTTCTGTCTCTGGTCATACATCATCTTCTCCACCATGCTGCGCGTCTCACTGTCCAGGTCTGAGAGCTGGGGCAGGCAGCAATGGGAACAGGTGAAACTCTGGGGCCACCCAGGTCCTCATCTCCCAGCTGAGGCTTCCCCAACCAGCCAGGGCTCACCTTGGAGTTCTCAGGGTTGATCTTCTTGGTATTGATCTCAGGGTCACCGGACACCAAGCGGCTCCACCACTCCATCTTGTTGATCTGTGAGGAAGGGTAGGACCACCAAGGGGTAGGAGGTAGCTGACTCTGGGCCCCAGGAACCACCCACCAACTCTCCCAGAAACCAAACTCCCACCCACGTCCTTCACCTGAGACCCAAGCAGGCCTATGCTGGGACCTTAAGTACAGAGGAGCAAGACCTCTGCCCTCCTCAGCAGCTGGGAGACTGACCCCAATACACTTACAAATCAGCGTAATGGAACGAATAAAGTATCCAGGGGCATGCCATCCAGGGAGAAGGGAAAGAAGCGAGAGTGATGCCTAGCTAGGACAAGCACTATACCCGATTTAAGGAGCAGGGAAGGACATTCCAGTTGAGAGAGAAAGCAAGTGCCGAGAGCACGGAGGGCTGCGAGAGAGGCAGCCGTGGCCAGTCAGGCGGGCTGGGATGGGCCTCGGAAGCCATCCAGCCCTCCTCAGACCTGTGGCACTTTAAGGAGACCACCTTTATTTCCCAAGGTCTGTGTCCCACCCCTCTTTTTGAGGGACAGCGAGAATGTACACTTCCTGAGGGCAGTTTTCTACATTTTGTTCACTGTTCTCTCCAGCATACAGAATACGTGTTTAAGTATGTGTGAAACAATGCATATATGAACCTAAGGAAGGGTGACCAGCTGGTAACAAAGACTGTTTTGATCCCGACTCCACCCTTACCTAGATGTCAAGAGCTTGGGCAAATCTATAAGCTACCCTTTTCCTGACTCTAAAATGGGAGAGGCCTATTTGAAGTTGTGTGATTAATAAGATATGTCCACCGGATCCCCAGCACGGTCTTTGAGTGAATGAGCAGAAACCCTTTCCCTTCCTTCATCAAGAATGAAGATGCAGGCCAGGAGGCTGGGCCTCTCGCACCTTTTCCAGATGCACTGTCACCACCTTGCCATCCTCAATGAGCCAGGAGCTCTCCTCCACCTTCACCTCGTTGTAGAGCTCGCCATCAATGATTGCGGGCTGCCCCTTGAGCCCCACCCGAAGATGCTTCCGCTGGATGTCCACCACCACATCCTTCCCCTTCAGCCGGAAGTTCACACGGAAGGGCACTGCCAACTGCATGACACAGAGGTGGTCAGCAGGGGCCCCAGGCTGGCTCCCTCCCCTCCACCCTTGCCCTGCTACTCACGTCCAGCTCCGACAGGGTCTGTGTCCAGCGATAATGGGACAGGTCTGCCCCATTGCCAAGGTTGGGCTTCAGTTTTCCTTTGTCCTTCTCGTCCTCCTCCTCCTCGTCCTCAGCCTCCTGCTCACAGTCACAGTGCTCAGCCGCTTACTTGACAGACACAGACTGAAACCCTCTGGGCCAGGCCCAAGACTGGCACTGGGCTACAGCCACAAAATGAGACCTAGCCCCTGCCTACTCCACGGCCCACTGGGAGCCAGAAGTAAAACCTGGTTCTGGTCTCCAAGAGGAGCTCAGACTGTTCTAACCACGTGATAAAGGACACAGCTGAGGGGCAGTGACAACCAGAGATGAACCCATAGGATCCAGCTGGGGCTGTCAAGCCAAGGGATTTGAGAAGAAAGCCCAGCACAGAAAAATAGAAGGTGACAAAATGGCCATGAGCAGGGCTGTTCTAAAACAAAACTAGGCTGCTGCCAAATGGTCAACGTCCTTTTTCTGTGTCTGTTTGGCTAAGATCCCTAGTCTCAGATCAGAGCCTCCAGAAAGCCAAGTTAATGCCCCAGAAATTGTTAATTGTTTAAGAACCTGGACTTGGTCAGTGGGAGGATGCTCGGGGCAGGGGAGGGGGCTCGTTCCCCAGAGTGACCCACCACAAAGGGCCAGGCTGGGCCCGGAGACTCTGGCCCACCTGATCGGCACCTGCATAAGCACTACCCTCTCTGGCCTTCAGGCTTTCTTGCCAAGGCTTAAGGCCAGCGGATTTTGGGTGTTTTTAACACAGATCCTTTGGTCCAATGTCTCTGAGTGAGCAAGATCTTGAAGTATGGGGAGGATCCCAAAGCTGAGGGAAAGGAAGGAAGGGTATTCTGGAGATGAGACAAGGTGATAGAGTCCCCAGAAGTTCCCAAGCATCCCCAGTCCATCTCACCTGCTTCCCTGGTGAGTCAAGGCTGCCATTCTTGAGCTGGGCCTCATGATTCTCTGCATCCTTTTTCTGTGACAGAGGGCAAAGCAGTTGGCAGGAGGGTCCTCTCTTCCAGTGCCAACAAGTCGGGGGGCAAATGAGGGAAGCCCATTCTTACTTGGTCAATTTCCAGCTGCAGCCTCTCTGCCTCCTCATCTGTCAGCTCCTTGATCTGGGGTCCAGAGCTCTCTGACTTGGCCTCCCTGGCCAGCCTAGCTGCCCGCTCCGCCTTCTCCCGCCGCTCGGTCTCCTGCCGAGCTCTCTTCTCCTGCCGGGCCTTCTGTGCCAGCTGGTTGTGGTGGTTAAAGGTTTGTGTGATGAGCTGGGGAAGGAAGTTTAGGCAATGAGCCATTGAGCCATTGAGACAGTCCCCATCTGTTGGATGCCTTGCCCAGGCACTGCACTCAGAACCTCAGTTTCCTCACCTCCAAAATGGGAACACAAGTATCTGATAGTTACAATGAGAACACCCGCAAATACCTGGCTCAATAGACAATGACTACATTAAAAGAAAAACATGGTCTAGTGACTAAGCGTATGGACACCGAAGTTGGACAACCTGGGTTCTAATCCAGGTTTTGTCACACATTAGCTACTGTATTTTTTGCAAATTACCTAACTATAAGAGCTTCAAAATCCTCACCAGTGAGAATGAATCCCCACCTCATAGGCTGGTGTGCAAACCAAATGGTTAAGTGCTCTGATGCTCTCAAAGTCCTTCACTAGAGAGTGAAGCTATCAGAACTCCAGACTTGGCCCCTCTAAGCTTTTCCTGAGCTCGGGCCTACACTCGTCCATTCTGTCTGTACTGTGGCCTTGGACAAGTGAACAGTGTCTTCTAAGACTGTTTCCTCACCTGTCATGAGAATCAAACATGACAGACACTTGTCTAGAGTCTGCCACAGTCCCTGCCACATTACAGCTCACCTGGCTAAGGCTAAGCCGAGGTCAGCTTTGGGGGCGGGGGAGAAGTATCTTCTCTGCAACAAAAACAATGGCTCCACCTCACTAGCAAGTAGCTCTCAAACTACAGTTCCTACAACCTGCAGCATTAACATCACCCAGAATGTTAGAAATGCGGAATTTCAGGCCCCACCCCAGACCTATTGAATCAGAATTTCTGGGGGTATGGCCCAGCAATCTGTATTTTGAACAAGTATTCCTGACTAATTCTCATACACACTGGAGAGTCACATCTAGATTTGAGTTCCTGGCCTACTCCTTCTAGTTGTGTGACCTCAGGGGTCACCTCTCTCTGTGCTTCTATTTAATCCTAAATACTTCTGCATACGCTGTTCTTTGCCTAGAATGTCCTTGTTCCTACTCTCAGGTCACCTGGCAAACTCCTACTCATCCTCCAGGACCAGCTCAAGTGTTTCTTGAGTTTTACCTCTTCATCTTCAGAAGGCCTACAAACATACCAGACTTAGGAAACCCAATCTATATTGACCCACCCATCTGGAGGCCTCGCAGGGGACCCACCATGTAATCAGTGATCAGTAAACCATCTTCTTAGAATCTCTGAGTCCAAGATGGAGGGAAGAAGGGGTCTGCCAAAAGTGAGAGGCCCACGAGGTACTCAGGGTCACCCAAGTTACTCATGGGCTCCCAAAAGAAGGTTGGATCCAATGTCCTGTGACTTCTCATTAGTTTGACGCCAATTCCTCCTAGCACCCCCATATCCTCAACCCCATGCCATACTGCAGAACTTCTGTCATCTACAAAGTCAAAAGGGCACTAAAACCCTTCCCAATACCAACTGGGTTAACAAAATGGGGTGGGAAGAATGGGGAGAGGGAGGGAGGGAAAGGGGGAGGGTGAGAGAGGGTGAGAGAAAGAAAGGAAGAAATCAGCCACCTGAAGGCCATTCTGCTGTTAATAGAAACAGTCATGAGATAATTACACCAGCAGAGACTGTTCGACCACAGGGGTTTGGTTCCAAGTCCCTAATCGGGGAGACCTTGAACTCAAGTCATTTGCTAACCAGTAGCCAAGGGTAGGCGGAAGCAGAGTCCTCCCCTCTCCCAGCTCCAGTGAATCATGTTACATCTGTCCTGTTGCTTCCTAGCTCCTGGAGGTTAGGTGAAGGCAGAGCTGAACCACAGGCCAGAGTCAAGGCCGATCACAGCAATCTCGGACCCCACCTCCCCATCTCCTCCAACCACCTTTACCCAGGCTCAGCCCCAGCCACAGCCCCAAGCAGAGACCCCTGGGGGTGTGTAGCCTACTCAGAGTGCCAACCAGCACACTGTCAGTCGAGCTGCTACCATGTCAGTCGAGCTGCTACCACAGGGCACAACTTTGGGAACCACAGCCCAGCAAAGTAGGGAAGGGGTAAGGAAGGCTGAGCTAGTTCTAGAAGACAGGCCCA
>PVIA01015498.1:0-22348 GCA_004024845.1 Tonatia bakeri | reverse complement strand
TAACTCTTCATATAAAGTGTAAAATGGCTCCAGAAAATTCACCTTGTGTGGTCAGTTGTCTCAAACCCTACACAGCCCAGCGCTTGCCGTTACTTCGGAGTTGCGAATCACTTGAACAGTTACAGTAGTACGTTTTACCGAGACGTGTTTCAGTGGTTCACTTCTGGCATCATCTTTGGAGCATGGCGAGTAAACCAAAAGGAGGAGATAATTTGTGGTGTCATCTAGAACAAGAAAGGCATGGCAGTTTCCCTTAATGTGTCTTCCAGACTCAAAACATTGTAATGCTTTTCAGATGATGGCGACCCTTCACATTTATATTTACACACACACACACACACACACACACACACACACAGAAAGACGATCCCCCCAAAGTGAAAATGTTTGCTTACTCTGAGTCGTAAGACAGAGGGTGGGCAGAGTAGATTTGCCTGTTAGCTTTGCTTTGCTGTCACAAAATTCGCTTTAGTGCTGCTGTTTCCGCGCTGACAGGGCGCTCCTGCTGGCAGTGCCCTGTTGGAATGGAGGGCAAACAGTGTCACAGCCTCATCAGAGGAAACCGTGTCAGCAAGCTTGTAATTGCGTGGAGTTTAAACTCTGCCCATGTTATATCAGATCCTTACTGTAAACTGGCCAGAATGCTTCCCAGCAGAATATAATAATTATGTCTTCCACTGGAAAGAGCACTTCATAAATTTTTTTTCTGTAAAACAGAGTAAACATTCTTTTGATCCCTCTGCTTCCCCACCTCAAAACTTCAACCGCCATTCCTTGTTTCCAAGACTCACAGTAGTAAATGTTTTGAATTCTCAGTGTTGGAAAAATTCTGACATTTTATGGCATTACCCGCTACCCCCATCATCAAAACATGGATGAAATTTCACGTCCGCAGTGTAGCCAGTTCCCCGAGTCGGGATCCAGAAATGTGTTTTCCTCCTGACCCTCCTTGACTCCCTGTTTATCTTCCTTCACTAAATCCCCCTGAGCCTCTGCTTCCTCAGCCGGGGAGGCGGCCGTGTTTGCTCGCTCTGATTAAATGTCTCTGAGTGACTCTGATCCCTGGGAGTGGGAGAGTGCCCCACATGCAGGCCCACTGCGCCCCCAGCCCACGCAGCGGGGCCTCCCGCTCCGGGCGCACACTCAGCTCTCAGACAGGAAAGTGCTGTGACTCACGCGATGGAAAACAGGCGTGAGGCGAGGAGCAGCAAACTGAAGGAGGGAGTTTCCCTGGTCACCACCCGCACCCCGACCTTGGGCACCTCTGGTCCCTAACTGTCCAGACCCTGGATCACGGGTCCCCACTCATAGGCTGACTCCACAAGCCACACCGTTCGTCCCCAAGGAGGCCGCAGAGAGGGCCCTGACCTGGATTTTAGTTGGCAAGGATCGGAGGGAAATCCTGCCCTCCCGGCCTCCCCCACGCTCCGTCTCAGAGCTCCAGGAGCCCAGTCACGTGGGGCCTGTCCACTGCAGCCTCCGCGCTGCCGCTCCACAAGCCTTCCACTCCCTCCCTGCCTGGCTCCCCCCGCCCCCCCCCCATGTCGCTTCTGAGTTTGAGACAGTCTGAAGCACGCGTTCAGAAGGGCGTCTCGGTGCTCTTGGAACTTTGTGTGTGTGCGACTCGTGTGCTTCGCAGAACATTACAAGAAACAGCTCTCGAGATTGAAGACCTTCTGTGTGCTTTTGGCCACTAAATCAGCAGTCGCTCAGAGCTCTGTTCTGCAAAGCACTGGCGACTATCCTTCAAGTAACTCGTCTGCATGTGGTGAACCAGGCTGATTGTCCTACCGCAGGTAATGAGCCCCACTTTCACGTTAAACCTTCGCGTTTTTCCTGTTTTGCTTCTTTTCTGAATTTAAAAGTCCTGTGCAGTTAATATGTGAGTAGATAATTAAAATTTGAAGTGGTTCATAAGCACAGTATCTAGAAGCTTTTGTTCTTTCCTCATGATTGCAGACACGGTGAAGACCAGAGAGCGACTGGTGTTGAGTGGCCATCCTTTTCCGTTCAGTTCAGTTCAGGGTCACAACTCAGGTGGCTTTAAAACCTAGGAAACTCCCTTTCTCTTCGGTCTTTTCCTTTGGTTATCAAATTATTTGACCTAAATAAAGCAAACTCAGTCCTGACTCCCTAGCAGCGAACACGCAGGCTCCTCTCCCTGGCCGGGGCCTGGAGGCGGCCCAGCTCAGCGTCGCCCAGGATCTAAGGTTGAAATCAAAGGAGGAACACGTCTTGTGGTCCCAAAACCGTGAGAAAGGTTGTGGGGAGGGGAACAGGTTAACTGCTGAAGAAGCAGCTGAAGGGCTGGGGGGCCTGCTTCCTTACTGTGGGCGCTGTTCTCAGTGGGCGAAGGGGCGTCCTCCCTCTCCGTAGCCCCCCAGCGTCTCCTTGTCGCCGCGGTGACGACGGGTGATGTGTGTGCAGGGGAAGGCTAATGAGCTCCAGGTTTCCTCACTGCCAGGCCAGGCCTGCTAGCCTCCGGAAAGCTCGCCCGCTTCAGATTCTGTTTCCTTTATTTCTTGTAATGAAGAGCCTGGAGCCATTGTTTAGGGCTTCTTCCCTTCTCCCGCCTCCACGTGCTCGTTGGACTGTGTGCTGCAGAGGGACTGTGTGCATTTTCCAAGCAGGCCCAAGTTAGGCGTTGTCAATGTCAGGTCAGCCTCTGACAAAAACTTACTTGAACTCAGCAAACAGACTTTGAAGTAAATGCTTTGACCAGTGCTGAATTCATGTGAAAAGTGCTCTTTAAGACTTTTTAAAAAAATTTTAAGCATAAATGCAGCATGTATGGTCTTATTTACGAGAATCGCCTGTTAGTTGACTTAAACATGCAGATACCCATTTCAAGCTCAAAATATACATGATCTTGTGATTGATTATACTATTTACACTTCAGGTAAACTTGTTTCAGTACTTGGAGGTACTTTCTACCTTTTGCAACTCCCCACAGATTGACTTTACACATTTCACTCTCACTTATTTGAGCGTTTCTGTTTAGACATTGCCTTTCCCCAACTCTAAATCTAAACTGAATGCTGAGGGTATTTTATTTTGGGCCGGATGAGGAGGATTATGTTTAAATGACAAAGACCATTGAATCTGCCTCTCCGAAATAATTTCAGTGGGCATGCGTTTCCAGCCCTGCAGGTGAAGACACGTGCTGAAATGGAAGGGGCGTGCGGTAGCAGTGCCGTTCCTTCAAGGGGCGCCACGTGTTGGAGAAGCCCGCGCACTCCGGCTTCGCTGCGCTGCAGACGGGGTCTGGCAGCTGCCCTGTGAGCGTGGGGCCGGCTGGCTCAGCAGTGATAAGCAGTAGACAGGCTGGCTCCTTCAAGGAGTCTTTCAGCAAAGCCTGAGCTCTCAGCAGTTCAGAAACTCACTGGCCGGCTTTCCCCTGTGGACCATTCATTTATCAGGAAATGAAATTGGTTACAGGGTTTCTCACGTTGCCAAACCTCACTGACGAAATCTGGTTTCTTCCAAAGTTCAGGAGGCGCGTTAACTCTTTATTGTTGTCCAGCGCTGCGGGCCTGGCTCGTGGGAACCCCCGTCCCTCCTGGGGTCTGAGGCTGCCCACCAGGGAGGGGCACGGCTCGGAGTGGGGAGCAGACCGTGGAGTGGGTCTGGGGCTCCTTCCGTGGGTCTAAAAAGATGGCCCTGTGGAGTGGAATTTTGTCCATGTTGGTGTCTTCGTCTCTCAAAGAAAATTGTCACTTTCTCAAGGCTGATTTTTTTTTCCTTTTTTAAAATGAAGCCTTCAGACACTGACTCGCATCACCTGATTGGCGGCACAACCTTGTAACTGAGACCAGAGACCGTTGTTTAAACTTTGTGAAACTAGAAGGAACAAAAATAAAGAGAAACATGTAGTGTGGCATAGAAAATGTTTGGGTTAGTGAAGGCTAAGTTATTACAAAGTATATAATCTAGTTCATATGTTTAAGGAGCGGAACTGGGCTAAATTATCTAAAATATTCTGACGTACTGAATCACTTCATTTTGTAAAACACAATCTGACTAGCAGGGCGTTGGGCTGCAGGCTGGTCGGCTCAGCACCGCCTGCAGCTGCGCCCTCCCGTGTGGGGTGAGCGGGCCCAGAGGTGATGCACAGCCTGCGTGTGGTCACCATCGCGGCCGGGGAGGCGGTTGCCGGCTCACTGATAGCCAGAGCAGCTAGAAACAGCCTTACTTAATTTTCAGTAGTCCCCATGACAAGATGCTCTAAATGAGACCCCTTGTAGTCTATTATTGTCCCTTCTCCCTGTGTCACTATGTGATATTTAATGAATAAACTTGATAATGTTTCCGAGTGAATTCCTTAGGCTCCCCCCCTTTTTGGAGACACTTCACTTTGAGCCCTGACTAGTGCAGGTCCCCGGGTTGGTGAAGAATCCCCATCAGTGAGCGCTATTTCCCTGGACTGTCGTGACTCCCGTCTGCTAAAAATACACTGAAGAGTCACAAAGCCGACCTTAGCCTGTGCTGGCTGGTGGCTTTGCTCACAGTCTGAACCCCAGAGACACACGCTGATGCCATAAAGGGTAAATGAATGAATCATTCTCTCTATTCATCACTCGCAGATAAGCTTTTGTGAACCGAACTGCATCTCGAGCATTGTGTCCATGGTTTCAGTTGTACCCCAGAACGTTAGCACAGACTGGAGTGGGTGGTTACTTTAGTCAAGAGTGATCTTATTTTTCTCCATTTAGTTCTAATGTATTTGCCGCAGAAGACCATGTTTTAGGGGATGAAAGCAGAGTCTTTTTTTAAAATGTGCATTAGAGGAATTTCACCAAGGAAAGTGTTCAAATAGTGTGCCTCGTTCTTTGACTTGTTTCTGACAACCGCTGCCATTAAGCAAATATCAGTCTTATCAAATCCAGGCGTTCGACATCTTCCTGTTGATAGAGAGATGAGAAATAATAGCAGGTAGACACTGTAAAAAAACTGCCTTCGTCTCTGCTTTGCCCTCTGCGTTCCAGCCCTGTGCTCCAGGATCTGAAAAGGGAACATCAGTATTTTAGTCTCTGTGCGTGTTCCCCACAGCCCCCCGTGGCCTCTCTCCATTCACAGTCCCCACTGAAGAAACACCAGATCCAGTATTGAGGGTCTTTCAGATTGGGGTACGTGGGGGACAGGGAACCATGTGGGCTCTTGATCCTTATATTTTTTTATTTATGGTGTTCCCACAGTCCTTAGAGCTCTGAATCCTTGAATAAATATCGCCAACGTCCAGTGGCTGCCATTTCTCTTTCTACAAGGTTTTAATTTGCGGTAGGGATTTTCTTGCCTTCTCTTCATGTGTTCAAGTAGTGCTGATTGACGAGGGACCCCTGCCTGCGCTCTGCCGGAGTTTGGCCCTGGGAGCCTTCTTCCTTAGGGAGGCACAGTTTCGAAAGCAGCATTCAACGCAACAGTCCCTCTCTTCTCTTCAGATGAGGGATGTGAAGGTTAGGGGTGCAAATGAAAAGGAGGGAGACAGCTGTGGAGAGAATATAAGCCCCCGAACCAGCGCACCCGCAGCATGTACACTGAGAGGCCGGGTGCTCTGGGGCTGAAGCGTGGATCGTGTCTCCGGCCGCGTAGTCGCGGGCAAGCTGGGTGGCCCTCCCCCGCTTCCGTTTCTCACCTCAAGGACAGGTCTGTCTCCTCACTTTGCTTACTTCTTGGGGTGTCTGGAGAAATTTAAAAGAGACCATGGAAGCAAAGTTCCTAGAATAAAGTCAGCTCTCACTAATTGTTAGCCAGTGTATTTTCCCTCTTACCTATCAAGCTCGCTTTTCTAGGTCAAAACCAAGAACCAGGGCTGTCAGTTCAGAATAGGTGACTCGAAGCCCTCTTCATGCCCCTCATCGTTTGGAGAGGGGGCTGTGGGCCCTTGCTCACAGCCTCACACTCCTCGCCAGGGCCACGATCTCAGCAAGCTTAGCTGTCTGGTCCCCTGGTCTGCGACAGACCAGAAACCACAGCCTAACTGCTGCGAGTGAGCACACTGACGGCAGTGAGCACCCAAGGCCCTTGTCCCGGTGTCACCACGGAAGGGGCAGGAAACGACACCTGTGAGTCTCGCTTTTCGGTGTCGCCTAAGCACTCTTACACGCTACTCACGAAATGACATCAGAGGAAGTAGCAGGAGGTTCTGACCCTGAAGAAAAGTTGGAGCGAGTGTAGGCCCTCTCTGTAGGACCCAGGTATCATCTCCGTCCTTGGGAAACGTAAGTCCTTGGCTTCCAGAACAGCGAGTGAGTGACCGAAGCCCAGAGGAGGCTCAGGTCACTAGTCTGAACTCTCGAAACAAACGGGTTCCTTCGTGATATTCTTTACCTGGTTGGTTCGTGTGCTACTTTATTTTAGAAGGGATCATTGCAAGGCTCTTTTAAACAACACCTTGAGATATGGTTTCATTTCCAGTAATTTACAGTTTATTTCCCATTTTCTGTGATGACGTCAGTAGCTCTGTCGGACTGAGTTATCCATTTAACTCATACATCAGTCCATCTAGAAAGTTCCATGTTGTGCAGTAAAGCCGAGCCAGGCTATGTGATCTGGGCTCTGCCGCTCCCACAGCCGCCCCGTGGTGCTGTTTTTTCCGTGTCGTCCACCTGTCCTCACTGCATGTGCTGTTCTCAACATACAGAACCTGAAAATCTGACATTACAGACTTGCCCTTGATTTCAGTATTTTTGAAAGATAACTTTAATGTGGCACTTTTGAGAAAACCCTATCAGTTCCGTGCAGATACACAAGTGTTCACAGTTTTCATTGGCATTGACCCTGACACGGTCTTACCAGTGTGCCACTTTCCACTGGGCTAAGGAAGATGGCTTGGGACGCAGATCGCTCCTGGAGAGGAAACAGTAGAAGCCACTCCCTTGTTCTAAAGTCCCACTCTTACCCTTGGTGTGTGAGAGCCACACGTGACATTCAGGGCCTGACAACAGCCGCCGAGAGCTGGGCTTCCCGCTCAGTTCCCTGGCCGCTTCCGTTTGTCGTGCGCGTCTCGCCTACGGCAGCCCAGGCCAACACGCTGTTCGAGCGTCCAGAGCACGGCCTTCTCTGGGATTCTCTTCACTTCTCAGGGACAGAGTCAAACCGTGCACCTTCCCTGCTGAGTCTCAGGGTTTCCGGGAAGTCTGCTCGTTGTTAAGGACAGAGGCAGGAGCCAGGCAGGGGCTTCTCTCTTTCTTAAGGAGGGGGACCAAAACACATCCCTTCCCTCACATCAGTTGTTACAGTGGAGAGAGAATGCACTATTTTTCAAAGCCTGTGTCATCCCCTCTATTTTATGGATAGAGAAAATGAGGAGAATTGACTGCCACCCAAGGTCACAGGCTGGCAGGGGCAGGTGCAGGCCCAGCGCCTGGTTGCCTGACTCCATTTGTACTACGTGATGCTTCCCTCCACTCAAGGGGCGCTCTCACCTCTGACATCCTGCCCAGCAGCCCACCAGAGCGGCCTCGAAAGAGTGGAAGTCCAGCTGCTAGTGGTGACTGGCCCCTCGCCACCGTTTGTCCAGAAAGACAATGCCGTGGGCTTTCGCATGCTGTTGACGGTGTCCTTGTGTTCATTCACACCCCCTTTCCCTGACCCGCCCACCCTCTCTATGACCAGCAGAACGTCTCTGCTGGAGAGCCCCTCGTCGAGCACCGAGGGGCCTGTGACAGTGATGTCACGGGTCTGTGTGGGTCTCGGAGCAGCCGCGTTCTCGGGCCAGGCCTCGGCGGCTCCGGGTTCCAGTGCCACGCGTACTTTTAGAACTGTGTTTTGGAGTTGTGTTCGCATGCACATTGGTGACTAAGGGTACTGTTTTCCACTTGGAGACTTCAGTTTAGCTTATTTGGCTACAAGTTGAGTCTTTACCTGGCTGGTTGAGAGACAGATTCTGCCCCTGAGCACGAGTGTGGTGCAGACCATCGTTCCAGAATAATGCTCACCCTTCCTTGGCCTCGAGGCCTAGCTTAGATCCGATCTTCTCCCAAGATTTTCTCGCATCACCCCACCCCTTCCTCTAGTCTGCTTCCAAAGCACACACTGTCTGCACCAGGCACATGCTGCTTCACGCAGGCTGTCTTCACTGAGACCTGCTTTCTTTCCACATGCCCCCTTTTCCAACTCGGTTGTAACACCTGATGTAATAGACCCGGTGTCTGCCTTTTTGCATCTCTACCTCTCGTCCTGGGACCCTGCATCCAGCAGGCATGCACAGCCTGTTTCTTCTCCGTGACGTGACAGGAAGGTGTGAGTCTGGCCAGAGTACAGGAAGCCACACTGGCCAAGACGCTAGCATGATGGTCACGCAGCAGGCTGTAACAGTTTCCGGCAAGGACAGACAGAGGCCAGATCTGGGATAAGAAAAGCAATAGACAGAGTTTGGTGTGGTCACTGAAGACCTTTTTTTTTTCCCAATTTTTTTATTGATTATACTGTTACAGTTGTCCCATTTCCCCCCTCACTCCCTGCCCACCCCCTCCCACCCACATTCCCCCCCTTTAGTTCGTGTCTATGTCATAAATTCTTTAGCTTCTACATTTCCCATACTATTCATGCCCTCCCCCTGTCTATTTTCTACCTATTGTCTATGCTACTTATTCTCTATGTCTTTTCCCCCTCTCTCCTCCTCCCCTTCCCTGTTGCTAACCCTCCATGTGATCTCCATTTATGTGGTTCTGTTCCTGTTCTAGTTGCTTAGTTTGCTTTTGTTTTAGGTATGGTTGTTACTGTGAGTTTGAAGTCTTTTTTTTATTGTTCATATTTTTAATCTTCATTTTCTTAGGTAAGTCCCTTTAACATTTCATATAATAAGGGCTTGGTGATGATGAACTCCTTTAACTTGGCCTTGTCTGAGAAGCACTTTATCTGCCCTTCCATTCTAAATGAAAGCTTTGCTGGATAGAGCAATCTGGGGTGTAGGTCCTTGCCTTTTAGGACTTGGAATACTTCTTTCCAGACCCTTCTTGCCTGCAAGGTCTCTTTTGAGAAATCAGGTGACATTCCTGATTGGAACTCCTTTGTAGGTAACTGTCCCCTTATCTCTTGCTGCTTTTAGGATTCTCTCCTTCATTTTTACCTTGGCTAATGTAATTATGATGTGCCTTGGCGTGTCCCTCCTTGGGTCCAACCTCTTTGGGACTCTGAGCTTCCTGGACTTCCTGGAAGTCTATTTCCCTTGTCAGATTGGGGAAGTTCTCCTTCAGTACGTATTCAAATACATGTTCCATTTCTTGCTCTTCCTCTTCCCCTTCTGGTACCCCTATAATTCGGATGTTGGAACGTTTAAAGATGTCCTGGAGGTCCCTAAGCTTCTCCTCATTTTTTTGAATTCTTGTTTCTTCATTCTTTTCTGTTCGGTTGTTCCTTTCTTCCTTCTGGTCCACTCCATTGATTTGAGTCCCAGTTTTCTTCCCATCACTATTGGTTCCCTG
Organism: Tonatia bakeri; assembly: GCA_004024845.1. Taxonomy (NCBI): domain Eukaryota; kingdom Metazoa; phylum Chordata; class Mammalia; order Chiroptera; family Phyllostomidae; genus Tonatia; species Tonatia bakeri. The sequence goes on along the minus strand of PVIA01015498.1, from coordinate 12,923 downwards.
TGCGTTTTCTTTCATTTCTCTTATCATAGCCTGCATTTGTTCATCTAATTTCTGACCAAAGTCAACCAGTTCTGTGAGCTTCCTGATCACCAGTGCTTTGAACTGTGCATCTGATAAATTGGCTATCTCTTATTCACTTAAAAAAATTGGTTCTGGGCTTTCAGTTCTGTTTGAGCCATCTTTTTTATTTTTATTTTCCTTTGGTCTGGCTGCAGGTGTTACGTAAGGGTGGTGGAGCCTTAGGTGTTCACGGGGCGGGGCACCCCAGTCGCTGGGTTGTGACGTTGTATGTGGGGGCGGGGTCCGAGAGGGAACAGTGGCGCTTGCTCTGCTCTCTCTAGGACTCCAGTCCCTCTGCTGCCTCTCACAAGCAAACTGGGCCCCCCTGGTGCTGGCTCCTGGGTGGGTGGGCTTGTGTACTTTCTCGGACTCTGTGGGTTTCCCCGAGAGGTCTCCTGTGAGGCCGAGAGAATCTCCCGGCCTCAGCTCCCACAGGTGTTTTCAGTCGGTGCTCTCAGGCTTTGTTTCCCGGCGCTGGGGCCCTGGGTTGCGCGGTCTGTGTTGCTGCCCATTTTCGCTTAGTTCGAGCACGAACGTGTAGCTGCGGCCAGCCAGCTGCCTTGCGCGCCTCACTGGGTCTGCTCGTTGCCTCCTGCACCTGGGGTCCGCCACAGGGTCCGTCAGCCACCCCTGCGCTTCTGGGGTTCGCCAACTGCCGTCTGCGCCCTGTGCACCCGTCTGCCAGCCACCACTTTTTCCTGCGGGGACCCCTCGACCCCTCTCCGTAGGCCTCCGACTCCGCCCCTCCTTACCGGTCTGGATGTACGGTAGTCAGACTTCCATTCGGTTCATTTCTCTCTGTTCTGGTTGTTTCTTGTTTCTCAATTTTTGTTGTCCTTAGTTTTGGTTGTTCGAGGAGGCACACTGCGACCACCTATGCCTCCATCTTGGCCAGAAGCCTCCACATAGAATTCTGTTCCCTTCTGAAGGTCACCTGGGAAGGTTTGAATTGCTGCCTTGGAGCCCATTTTTCATCAGAGTCCTCAGGGTCCTCCTCCTGGAGCTCGCCGGTGGCCTGTGGCGGTGACACAGGAAAGCCAGTGGAGGGGCTTTCCTGAGACCTCAGTGCTGTGTCCTCTCCGAGCTTCTGGACTTCCCGCCCTGGGGAACCACCGAAGACCTTTTTAAAAAAACCCAGGTTGTATAAGGAGAAGAAAAGTAAGGCTGAACAAATGCACACTCTCTGCTAGGTGTATACCTAATGTGAGTGTGTGCCCTCACGTGTTAGGAGACACATAAGAGAACGTTCATAGCATCATCGCTCTTTGTAGTCAGAACCTGGACGCTGCCCAGCGTCCACCAGCAATGTAATTGATTCACAAATTGTTGTCTGTTCCGACAGTGGAGTACTGAATAGCAGGGCACAGGAGCGAACCACAGCAAGCCAACATGGGTGGGCCTCACACGCAGGATGCTCAGTGAAAGGATCCAGATACGCAAAGGGTGTCTGCCACACAGTTCCATTAATACAGAGTTCAAGGAAAGACAGAACTTGACTACAGTGTTGAGGAATGCAGGTATAGGTGGTGAAAGTTTTAAAAAGAGCAAGGAAGTGATAACACCCCAGTTAGTGGTAACCAGGGGCACTGTGGAAGAGCTCTTTGGCAGGCCCAAGTGGTAGCAATATGAATGCTTGCTTAAACTAATTGATTTGTCATATATTTGTGCTTGGAAACTTTTCTGTATATGTATTGTTTTTCACAATAGAAAAGGCTGAAAAGAGGAGGGATTCTATTTACTAAAAAAATGAATAAAGTCTGAGACAGAAACATTAAACAAGGAGATTTCAATGAAGGAAAAAGCATTATTAATATGTAAGATTTTTTCCCTGTTTCCATTTGCATATAAAAATGAAATACTTTTCCTCTCCTAAATTATGATCTGTGCCCACCTACTCCCTCCAGAAAAGGCAAGAAGAATACATGTTAAAAGTGTTAAACATTTGTTATGTCGGATTGTAACTAATATTTTTAAATCTCTTAAAATTTTTCTTCAGTGAATTATATATTTTATTTTACTATGCGACGTATAATAGAAATTTTTTAATTTTTAACTGAAAACACACCCGTTATGAGTGCTACTATAAAAGCAGTGTCAGTGGGGATGTGGAGAAGCTGGAACCCTTGAGCGCTGTTGGTGGGATTACACAGTGGTGCAGCCACTGTGGGAAACAGCTTGGAGATTCCACAAAAAATAAAAACGGAACGTTTGTATAATCCACTGATTTCACTTCTGCTTTCAAAGGAATTGAAAGCAGGGCCTCGAAGAGACCTGCGCACACCCTTTCTGTGGCAGCGTTGTTCGCAGTAGCCGAAGGGGGGCCGACAGATGAACAGAACTCGGTGTGCACGTACGGTGGAGCGCTGCTCAGCCTTAAAACGGGAGGAAGTCCTTTCACGTGCTGCGGCGCGGGTGGGCCTCGTGCTCATTGTGCCGAGCGAAGTAAGCCAGGCGCAGAAAACAAGGACTGTGTGACTCCACTTACGTGAGGTACCTACGTAGCCAGATTCATGGAAACAGAATGGTGTAGTTGCCAGGGACGGGGTGAGGGGAACGAGGGTTGTTTAAAGGGTACAGAGTTTCCGTTTTGCAAGATCAAGAAGTTCTTGACTATATTTAACACTGGTGAATGGAGTACTTCTTTACCACAATAAAAAGAGAGAAAATGACTGCAAATTCACCATTATTAACTACCACACCTAAAACAAAAACAAACTAAGCAAACAGCTAGACCAGGAACAGAACCGCAGAAATGGAGATCACATGGAGGGTTAGCAACAGGGGAGTGGGAGGAGGAGAGAGGGGGAAAAGGTACAGAGAATAAGTAGCATAGATGGTAGGTAGAAAATAGACAGGGGGAGGGCAAGAATAGTATGGGAAATGTAGAAGCTAAAGAACTTATGACATGTGGACATGAACTAAAGGGGGGGAATGTGAGTGGGAGAGGGTGTGCAGGGTGGAGGGGAGTGAAGGGGGGTAATGGGACAACTATAATAGCATAATCAATAAAATACACTTAAGAAATTAAAGTAAAATAAAAAGAGAGAAAGAGATGGCCTAGGCAGCGCAGGTTAGAGGAGGTCATTGTGACGGCCGTGTGGGCTCAGGGTTAGTGCAGTTCCTGGCTTTACGGCGAATGGGGATGGGAAAAGAATACCCGCTTTTCTAAAATAAAAGTCCAGCCCCCTGTGGGTGTTTCAGTGACGTGATGTGCAAAGAACCCCAGAGCTGACCCTCGTGATTTGTCTGTACAGAGAGTATTTTCAGTCAGTTTGTATTTTTGAGTTATTTTCTCTGACCTAACAATGAATTAGCTAAAAAGTAACTTTAAGTATACCTTGAACAGTTCAGTACTTCCAGGAGTAAGAATGTGGCTAATTTAAATTCTACAAGTAAGTAAAAAGCTTGAGAAAATAATTTGTTTATAGTTTAGAAATCCATAGAGATTGGGCATCTGTGTTGTTAAGAGTGGTTATTCAGTTACAACTCCAGATTAACACTAGGTATATAATAAGCAGCCCAAGGGGTTGAATTGCAAACAGCATTTCAAAGCAAAGAGAGAAACTACAGTTTTGAACATGGGAAAAATTAAAACTAGGTTTATTTCAATTGCAGATTTAGAAGTCTAAACAGGAAAAATTGTGTATTTGGAACATGGTGTCCCAGAAGATTTATTAATAGAACTTGATACACTCTTGCCGGAGCTCTCAAACAGACGTTAGCCTCTCTGCATATAAGCGCAAAGGCTAAAAATTCCCTTGCATCAGCCCAGTAGAGTTTCGTATTATTTTTAATTCAAGTAGCGTTTAGTCAAATAGATCCTAGCTGAAAATTCAAAGTGGCCCCCAGAAAATGAATGTGAAATTTCTTTTTTTTTTTAAATTATTGATTTTTATTTTATTTATTTTATTTTTTTAAAGCGAGAGAGAGAGACATCGATTAGTCATTCCATTAATTTGTGCAGTTATTGGTTGTTGCTTCTTGTCCGTGCCCTGACTGGAGCTCGAACCCACAACCTTGGCGTATCAGATGATGCTCCTGCAACTGAGCTACCCAGCCCGGGCAAATGTGAGGTTTCTCACTGTTAACCATTTCTTTAGGAAATACGAAACCATAGAGCTTGCTCTTGGAAAGCTTCACAAAAATCTAGCATCAGAATTGTGTGTTTGATAGAAATTTTTGCATGTTTCTTTTCAAAGGTGTTTTCTTTATAAGTGATAAGTGAGTTTTGGGAGAAGAGGATAAAAAGAGTCATTTAAAATAATGAAAATCTCAGAAGTTAATCTTTGTTGACCAGTGAATAGGTTCATGAAACATTGTGTGTTGAAATCAGAGAATTTATATTTCCAAGCTGGAATCTGCCTAAAAACGCTACTTTTCTAGGCATTGAAATTCTGATAAAAATAACAAAAATAGGGTTTTTAAGTTATATTAGTTTTTTTTTAAGATGTTATTTATTTTTAAAGAGGGGAAGAAAGAGATGGAGAGAAACATCCATGTGTTAGAGATACATTGATTGGTTGCCTCTCACACCTCCAACTGGACCTGGCCTGCAACCCAGGCATGTGCCCTGACTGGAAATCAAACTGGCGACCTCTCAGTTCACAGGCCAGCACTCAGTCCACTGAGCCGCACCAGCCAGGGTCATAATAGAGTTTTATGATAATGTTCTATATAGGCATATATACTATAAACTGTCAGTTTATAATGGGTAAAAAAATAAAGAACTTCGTTCTTTGCACAGTGACCACTTGTGCTATCTCTTTTCTAAAGATGAAATTACTATTGTTTTTGCACACATGGCTCTTCCTGTTTCCCCCCAGTGTCTCTAGTGCTTCCTCCCTGCCAAAACTCACCCCTTCCTCTCAGGATTTAGAAACCACCGTCTCCGCTGCAGCACCCAGCATGTCTGTGAGCCCGGCTCCTGGAGCACTCCATGCGGGCCGTGTCCTTGCGTCACAGCTGTGGGTGTCCCCTCGACGAGGGCGCACTTCCTCTCTTGTTCTAGACACGGGTGCTTCAGCACTAGTTCCAGTTAGAAGGGTTCTGGTTCAGTCTCGAGTTCGCCACCCTGGGGAAAGGGGAGATGAGACGTGAATAAATCCTGACGGCGGCAGAATATTCCAGAGACAGGAAGCTCCTCATTTGGGGATTCCGTTGCCCTCTACCCTTAGATAAAGTCAGGTTACCTAAACGGCTTTCCGACTTACTATCTCCTTCCTGTCACCCTCTCCATCCCCATCACTGAGTTCCCAACGTGAAAAGGAAATCTAACAGGAAGAATCTGGGAATGAAGTCTGTGAGCACATTTCTGAAGGGGAGTGAGTTTTCCTAAACTTTGTGTAGAGACTACACCCCACCCCTTACTGCAGTCAGACCCCTTAGCCCTGCTGTGTCCCAAGCATTCCTGTGTTCTTCCCGTGTAATTCAAGGGTGGAATGGGGGCAGGGGAAGGACATGTGGCAAGAAGCGTGACCATCCGTGTGTTCTGTGCATGGGAACAGGGTGGGTCCTGTGAAGCACCTTGTGTTGGATCCACTTCCACTTCCACCCCTGGAATTCCAGGGCTTGCTGCTGTTCCTCGAGAGCACGGGAGGCAGGTTCCTGGCTTCACTCACTGTCCACCAGCCCCTGGCGTGTGCAGGCCTCGCAGGTCCCAGGAGCAAGGCCTGGGGGCTGAGCAGGGCATTCGTCACCAGGTCGTGAACTTGAGCTTGATGAGAGTGTGCTTCATAGATGCCAGTCAGAAAGTCGGTCAGGATGGCCAGTCTGACCTCACTCCCTAAGCCCCTGTTAACGCCCTCTCAGTGTTTGCATGCTGTCGGCCACACATTGAAATGGACAAAACTAAGTGAAACGTCTTCTGGAACTAGGCATCGGGACTGTTTTCCCCTTCCTGACCTTGGAGGATAGAGACAGGAGAATCAGAATTTCGATAATTCTTCCAGACAGCTTGCCCCCTTGGGCTGCGAGGCTATCAGGACAGGGGCTGTGGTGCAGCTGCTCAGAGACCCTGTCCCGGAGGCAGGCGGCTCCAAGAAACCGTGTCACAGAGATAAAGACTCATTAGAGCGGAGCCAGGCTGAGGATGGGAGCGGAATTTTATTTGTCTGCTCCTTTGTTTCCAGTGAGAAACAAAGTAACAAAGGTCGCTGGAGGCTGAACGCATGAGCATCCACAGTTTATTTCCGGATCTGTGGTTTCCGAGCCCTGGGCTCCCGCTCTGGGCAGAGGCAGCTGTGAAGAGCTACCAGGCCTTCCCTCCGGTCCCTGCGGTGGCATGGCCTCCTCCCCTCACTTGGCCTTGCCTCTGTTCCCACTGTCTTCGCTTGGCTCAGGCCCTTGTTCCCCATCACCTGGACCCCTGCACTGGCCTCCCAGTTCCTTCTCTCCTCGAGTCTGCTCCCCACTCCCAGCCCAGATGGGTCACACTGCTTCCCGAGAAACCCCCCAAAGCCCTCCGGGCCCAGCCACTGCCTGGCTCACAGGCGCTGAGAGGCTTTCCTCCCACAGCCCGAAGTCCAGAGTGGGAGTCGGGCTCCACGCCTCTCCGCAAAGCTGCCTGTCAAGCTTTGTTTCACATCGCTTCCCATCTTTTTTTTTTTAGTAAACTTCTAATTTTTATTTCTGATTTTTCTTTTTTTATTATTGTATTTTTTCCACTACCATGTATCCCCCTTTTACTCCCTCACCCCAACTTTGGTTTAAAACGGAGGGGCAGGGAGGGAGGAAGAGGAACGTGGATGTGAGAGAGAAGCGTCAGTTGGTGGCTTCTCCTACGGCCCGGACGGCGGGACTCAAGGCGCAGCCCCAGCGTGTGCCCTGACTGGGAGTCAGGCTGGTGACCTTCTGCTCTGCCGGCTGATGCCCAGCCAGCTGAGCCGCACCAGCCAGGCACACCACTTCCCATCTTCTTCTCTGTTTTCCCAGCAGCCTGAGCGCCAGCTGGCCCTTGGCACCTTTGTGCTTTTCTGCCCTCGTGCCTTGTCTTCTGTGACTTCTTCTGCCCCGAATGCCCTTCCTCCCGCCTTCACACACTGAGTCCTACCCAGTATTCACAGACTGCCACCTCCTCCTTGAAGCCTTATCTGATGCCCCCATTTAAAGTGATTTCTCCCTTCCCTGGACTCCCATAAATCGCACTGATCTGTATAGTTCACATGATACCATGTCTATCTTATTTGTATGCTTGGCGATGGTTTTTGTCCATGCCTGGGTTGTGCACACCCTGGTGCAGGGCCCCTGTTCTCTGAGTTGTCTTCTTTGGGAAGACAAGTTGTTGGGAAAACAACTTCCGAGTTTTTCGTTGGGAAGCCGCAGAGAACCCCCATCGGATTTCATCATTGCTCCTCATGTAACCCTCACCACCCAGGAGCCCCTCCCAGAGGCCAGTGCATGGAAGAGTTTGGACCTTCTTGCTTGGCCAGGCTTCGGAATGATTCCCTCTGCCTGGCATGCGTCCCCCCTCTCCTCTGTCCTCCAGGACCCCCCAGACCTGCCATCTCATCAGCCCCTCCTGACCGCTCTCCTCCACAGGGCCTCTCTGCTAAGCCACCATAGCCTCGGGCAGGGGTTCCTTCCTCTCTCCGCAAAGCCTTCCCCGGAACTGTGGGTGGCCCATCCACAGAGCCTGCCTTCGACACATCTGTGTCCAGGAGCAAGGGGAAACCGTGTACAAACCACACCCGGTTCAGGCACCTCGTGGGAACTGTACGGACAAATGCTGTGGGCAGGCAGACTCAGCACTGAAGAGAACCGAAGGACTTCGTGGGGGAGGGAAGGAGCGTGCGAGCCAGCTTCTAGGAAGTGACACTGCAGTGGGGAAGGACATCTCACCTATAAAGAGCAGTCTCGGAGGAGGCGTGGAAACGGGAGCTGGTTCCGGCAGAGGCTGGTTGTCCGTGCGGCGCAGAGGAGGCTGGCGGGACAAGGAGACCATGTGGACCCATCGGTGCATCCATCCTAGAGTCCGTTGGCGTCGGGCGGCAGTTGGCATGTGGGCACTCCAGTGGCCGGTCACAGTGCGAGGTTCTTTCCCACTGGCATTCCCCTTGGCTCTCCAAGTAGCCGTTAAGATTACTTAAGGGCAGGGACTGTATTTCACATTTCTTTGTTAAATACTCATGATACAAAGGGTCGCTCTGTAACTTAACTTTATTTTCATATTAGGTTATCTTAAAAGTAGAGCCAAAAGTTCTTACCGGTTTGATAACATTACAAGCTAATATTTAGGGATGAAAATTGTACAGTGTTTTTGACCGGCCTCCAGATAATTCGGAGGGGAGAACCTGGGAGTAAATGAGGCAAGAATGGCCATGACTTCGTGACTTGTAGCTGATGGGTGAGCTTGCTGTTCTTCTGTTCGTGGGCACTGTGCCCTGATAAAATGCCGGGCACTGTTGGGCCTTTGGTGATACTGAGTCAGCCTTCAACTTGGGCTCTCAGCCGGCCGTCCTCACGCTGCAGCGCCCTGCGGCAGCCGCCGCGCCTCCCGTCGCGTGCCGCAGCCCTGGCCGCCAGAACAGCCTGGACACAGCCGGCGTTGGCCATCGGGTTGGGGCCTCGGTAGAGTCGCAACAAACGATGTAGTCCCATCAGCCAGACGGCAAAGAAGGCCATTGTTTTGTATCCCCCATTGTCCTAAAATACCGCATTTGTTAAAGCCTCGGAGATTATAATTAAAATGTAAATATTAATACAAAGGAAGGAAGGATACATGGGTGAACAGGTCACCCTCCAAGAGGGATGTAATCAGAAGTTTTATCTCGACACATCTTTCCTCATCAGAGGTGTTTTGTGTGGAGAAGCCGGGAAGGCGGGCAACAGTGTAAATGCCTCCTGCAGTAAATGCAGCACCCCCTCTTCCGTGGCCTGCTGCCTTGGAGAGCCACGCAGTGTTCTCAAGGCCCCAGGACTGGGAGGTCATCCCCTGCACGGTGAGCCTGCATGCAGTAGTTCTCTCTGCAGGGTGTTTACAGTTTTCCCTCGTTTTCCTCTTTATTCCAAATTTTTTACTTTAAAAAGAAAAAACAAAATGTGTTCTACGTTCTTTTCTCTAAATAAACCCCAAGTATAAAAGCGTTTCGCTATTTACATGTTTCCTATATCCAAATCCTAAAATATAATGTTATTTAAACTTAGAATTTCCCTTAGAAAGGTCTTCTGAAATGTTTTGTGACTATGTTTAAAGTAAATTCCAATTTTATTTAATTTCCGTGCTTGCAGTGTATAACAAATTGAGTTACCCATGGTTAGTCCCTGAAAGTAAATTAGGAGATAAGCAATGTATCTTTCTTTTTTTTTTTAAGATTTTTGTTTATTTGTTTTTAGAGAAAGGAGAGGGAGAGAAACAATGATCAGCTGCCCCTCGCACATCCCGCTGAACTGGGGACTGGCCTGCACCCAGGCATGTGCCCTGCCCAAGAAGGGAACCAGCAGCCCCTCGGTTTGCAGGATGACCCCAACTAACTGAGCCGCTCCGGTCAGGGAAGCAGTGTATCGTTCTTTATTTAAACATGTATGTTTGGAATAATTGGAGCCTATGTTATAAAACATAAGACTCTTTCCACTTAGTTTAACACTGTCATGTCTTGGAAATGACTACGGATCTTCAAATACTTCACCTACAGATGTTTTTCTTGCCTCCTGGGGCATTGATTGGAAGAAAAATAATGATGGAGACTAAAACGGAGAAAGGTGGAGTCCCTCTCTTTCCTAGTTTTCCCTCGGCTCTGACCTCTGACCTTTGTCAAAGGACAAGGGACGGGCTCTTTCAGGGACTCTGTGGCTGTGCTGGGAGGAGGCCAGGCACAGTGCCGACCTGCCTGGCCTTCAGCATCAGTTTGCCCGTCAGAACAGGCTTCGTCGGCAGTAACGGTTTTCAGGTGAGGTGGCCAAGTGTCAGAGGGGGGACAGTATTTTTCCGAGTTCATTAGTGTCAGAGGCAGGTCCAAAAATCAGACATCCTGACGTTTCCCTCTATTCTGCCATTCATAGCCGAGATGGGAGAGAGACACACCTGCCTGCAGAGTTCTCATTTCCTTCCCGCAGTGTTTCTTCCTTTTTCTGATGGCGGGCGAGTGGGACCAGTGCCATGAGGAGCACTGGGCACCGACTGCCCGCCTTCGGCAGCCTCCAGCCCGTCTGAGCTGGGGAAGGAGAAAGGACAGGCATCAGAGCGTTCTGCCCAGCCCAGCCTTGGCCTTCAGGCTGCAGGTGACACAGCACATGGAGGCTCCCAAGGCCCTGACCAGCAGCCCCCTCAGTTGACATTCGCAGGTTTGCCCTCTGCACGTGTCCGAGGCTGACAGAGTCTCGGCCGTGGAGAAAAGGGAAGCTTCCCTGCCCTGCCCTTTCTGGCCGTCACTCCGCAGGCTGTGGCCCTGCCTGACCCCGTCCTCGAGCGCGTGGGCGGGAGGCCCGGGCGCAGGAGCAGCCCTCTGAGTCCGCGGCGGCACTTCTGCAGCACTTCTCCGGGTGTCCTGGTCTGTCGGTCAGGGTCCTGCTTGCCTTCTTTCTTTTGTTTTTAATATTATTCATTCTTTTAAGATTTTATTTATTTATTTTTAGAGAGGGAAGGGAGGGAGAAAGAGAGAGAAACATCAATGTGCAGTTGCTGGGGGCTGTGGCCTGCAACCCAGGCATGTGCCCTGACTGGGAATCGAACCTGCGATGCTTTGGTTCGCAGCCCGTGCTCAATCCACTGAGCTAGGCCAGCCGGGGCAGGATCCTGCTTTCTTTAACCTCCTGCAGTGTCGTTCCTTACGCAGTGACGCTGTAAAACGTTCCCTTCGTGAGACAGCTGCCCCCGGAAATCGGCCTCACTCGGATGTACACCACTGCCCTCAGGCCAGCACGTCACTCCACTTCAGATGCCACGCGCCAGTCTTTAAACGTCTAATACACTGAGGAACGAAACGTAAAACTTACTGATGCCTTTTTGTACCGGAAAAGGTAGAAGTGGGATTCACGAATCCTGCTTTTTACAGGCTTTTGTAAATGGAAGATTGGTCTTTGTTTCAGCTCACAAATATTAGTATCTTCATGTTCATTAGCCTTCTGTGAATGTCGCCCTCCGTGGCAGGAGGGCCCAGAGCCTGGAGACCCAGGTCGTGCTTGACTTGTGACGGCATCACCTGCCCCTTGTTTACTGGGGGATGTGTGAGGGGCCCTTTCTCTGTGCTGGTTTTGGAGAGCAGAGCATTGAAAGCATTTTCCTTTCCTGCCGTAGTAGTGCCAGTAAAATAACAAAGCAAAACAGCGAAGCTCTGTCTTTGGCGAGCGCTTTAGCTGCTCCGTCTGGTTGCCGCACTGGAACAAAGGGGGACCCAGAGTTCGTTTTGTGAGTCTCTGAATTATCTTCAGTGTCCTGCCTTGGTTTCAAGAAAGTGGGGACACAGGGTGAGGGCTGAAAAAATGGGAATGTGACTGGAATGACTTAAAAAAGCCTAGTCTCCTTCAGCCCTCTCCCTCCCTCCCCATTACTCTCCTGAGTGGGGCTTACGTCGCTGGCTGGGCTGGGTGGCCATCTCCACTCCCATAGGACCGGAAGCCATTGTTACCATGGTAACTGGCCTCTGGTTTCCAGCCCATTCATTTTGTGTGAGCCTTCTGAGGGTGTTCCTTTCTTGGAACCCTAAAGATAAAAATTTCTTCATCCAGCCTAATCTGTACTCTCCCATTTTCACTGCAGGGAGACCTTTGCCCAAGAAAGGGAGTTAAAATTATTTACCCAAAGTACTTGAACAGTTTGCCTACTTAGCCGCACTTTGAGGAAGCCATGAGGCTTGGCATTGACTGAGCTGTTAAGATGAACCATGAGCAGAATCGTACCCAGTCCATTTAGAATTTAAAACCAGCCCTGGCTGGTGTGGCTGAGTTGGTTGGAGCAATGTCCCACAGACTGAAAGGTCACAGGTTCGATTCCCAGTCAGGGCACATACCCACATTGCCGGTATGAGAAGGCAAACCAATAGGTTTCTCTCTCTTCTGTCTTTCTCTCTCTTTCTCTCTCTCTCTCCCCCTCTCCCCCCCCCACCCCCTCCACCTTCCTCCCTTCCTTCCTCTTTCTCTAAAGGCAGTGAAAAAATGTCCTCTGGTAAAGATTTTTTTTTTTAATTTTTAAGAATTTAAAACCAAAGAGAATGTTACAACTGTGGATTAGAAAGAGCTCTTGACATTCTGTATTCCAGAACTCTGTTCCATTACCACCGCCATCTTTGAAGACAGACTTAAGTAGTTTTTTGTCAACTGATTGCTTGTTAGTGGAACTGGGAAGCTCCTAGCCTAGTTTGGGCCCACTGGCTTGTCTTGAAGCACCATTTTTCACCACCATTCCCCATATTTTTTCTTGCTAATCACCTTCACTGGATTCTTAGGCTCCATGTAGATGGTTCCCAGCCTCTGTCTATGTCTTATGTCCAATTTAGTCAATACTGATTGCTTTCTTTTTTCTTTTTTAATGTGGAGTTGATTTTTTAAAAGATTTTATTTATTTATTTTTAGAGAGAGGGAAAAAGAGGGAGAAAGAGAAGGAGAGAAACGTCAATGTGTGGTTGCCTCTCATGAGCCTCCCTACTGAGAACCTGGCCCGCAACCCAGGCATGTGCCCTGACTGGGAATTGAACCAGGGACCCTTTGGTTTGCAGGCCAGTACTCAATCCACTGAGCCACACCAACCAGGGCCCAATACTCATTTCTTGTTAGATCTCTACCACATTTTAGTAAAACATTGTTATTTTAGGCCTCCATTTCCCATATGCCAAATAAGGGAGCTGCCTGGATGGTGTGTAAATCTTTCCAGCTTCAGTATGCTGGGGACCCTTCATAATTCTGCAGTGTCCATCCTTCCCTGAAAACCACAT
>PVIA01015497.1:0-22512 GCA_004024845.1 Tonatia bakeri | reverse complement strand
GGAGTCGGAAATAGGGCTGCAGAGGAAGTTTGGCGCGGGGATTTAAACCCAGACACGGCAGCCATAGAGGGGAGAACCACGCGGATTTGGCTGAGTGGGGACTCCCGTGATCCTGCAGAGGAAAGAGGACCACGTGGCTGGACTGGTGGAGAGGACCACGCACCTTTGCCAGAGTGGGTTCCCCCACAGCAGTAGTAGGAGGAACCGTCACCCGGTTTTAGCAGAGATTCCGGCGACACAGCTGATGGTGCTGAGAACCAAGAGAGGCCTACCAGCCTAGCACGGATTACTGGGAAGATCCAGACACTGCCTGAGACTGGACTTCTATTTTTCCTTTCCTGAGATACGGTACCCCATACTGGGCAAGGGGGGAAGGAAGAACTGTGTGCGTTTAGTGGGTGTTTTAAGGGACTTTAAGATTTTTTGATAAAAATATTAGGTCACTGCCTTAAGTTTTGTATAGCACAAAATAAACGTTTTCCTTTCCTTTTCACCAATCTCTGGCATTGAGAGATATCTTTCCTATATGGCGGCGGACAAGACGGACCCGAATTTCTTTCAGTAAGAGCATCACCCTCCCGGGGCTCCCGGGCCCCCCTTTGCTTGTTTGGGTCCTGCTCTGTAACACAACCTTTATGATTCACTATTTTAAAGACTTTTCTCATATTAAAAAAGTCTATGCTAATTAGGTAAATTTGGAAAAAAACTTGATGCAACAACTAATGCATTTTTAAAAAAGGTATCTGTTTTGTTACATTTATTAGCATGACCAGTCCTTTATCCTTCCACAGCTGGGGGCTTTAAAGCCCCACTGTAGATAGACCCTCCCCCAGGATCTAACTTCTTGTCTTCATTTTAGTAAGAAGAACTGAAAGAAGTCTGTCTCAGAAGTTCGTTAGCTCGGAACAAGTCAATTTTGCTCTATATTTACATCTTGTCTAGTAATAAAGCTTCTATTTTAACTCTTGCCTCATTATAATCGTGTACTATTTGATCAGAAAAGTGTATATTTATTTAAAAGCACAAATTTAAAGAATTTACTACATCCTTAAAAGTGATTGCATTGTATATTATAAACAATTTAAAACATGAACTTATTTCGAATTTTGTGGTAAAAGACAAAAGGCAAAGTATAATTTGGTATCTTCAAATTCATTTTGCAGACATTGTAGGAGCTAATTAGAGGGCAAAATCTTCAATTCACTTACAGAGTCACTTGCTTTCATGAATAGTAACAGCTGCACTTTCTTTACTATTTTTACCTCAGGGTGATCAGAGAAACAGCAATACAGAATAAGAACCTGAGTCCAGGAGAAGTCTTGCCACTGACATCAGACATCATCAGCCCATAGGGACAAATTCTGGTTCTGAATTTTTAACACCCTCAAAACACTGTACAGCTTTTACTGTAAATGGAATCCAGCATTTAAAACTTTTCCCATTGTTTGGTGTCAATGGTTTCTGTATTTCAGAATGAGCCTGGACACTTTCATAAACTGGGTATGATTCCTGTATCTCATCCACATCTATTGGATGTGAATCTTACAAGATTGAGGCCAAATATCCCTATTTTAAAGAAATCTCTTAAGGTGATTCTGATTCAGTTGGTCAAAATGGATATTTAGAAACTAATTATAAATTGATGAGGTGCGTAGACGTCTGAGTCATAAAAGACACATCTTTGTTGCTTATCAGCTATAGAATTTTATAGAGTTCCTAGATTCTGAGAGTCTCAGTAAACACAGAAATGCACCACTCAGATCCCTCCTCTTCAAGGACAGATTTGCTCTTAACTGTGGGAAATGTAGTCAGCAGACAGCTTCCAGGGGTAAACTTCTTCAGGGTCTACTCAATTGAGACCCACCTTGTCCAAGGTCATGCTTTCCCATGAGAGCCTGCCTCCAGTAATGGAGCAAAGAAAGTGTGTAAAGAGCCGGGCATCCCAGCTTCACATGGCTTGCTGGTGGGTAATACTTGACCCAGAGCTCCCTGGTTGAGTGAGCCGAGGTTATGGTAGGCCTCTACATCAGAGATTGATTTCTTTCTCTGCCCAATCTTGCTTCTTCTCCCTTACTTGTACAGGTGTTGATCCCTAATCTATTTCAGTGTCTGCTCTTAGAGCACCAAATCTGCTCCATATCTCAATTTCCTATACTCCCCATCTCAATTTTCCTGGACGCAGATGGTAATAATATCTATCTGTTATATTGGTTAACTGGGGTATGAAAAGTGATTAGTAAATTGCATCTATAATTATTCCTGAATAAAAGATGGGCTTGCATTTGAACAAGATGGATACCAGGAAGCCCTATATTAACAGACCTAAAAAGGATGATAGTGGAACAAGTTGAAGTGTTTATTTGCTAATGAGAGGCATTGTCACATAGAGGCTCTGAAGAAAGTGTCACAACAAAGCTTTGATTAGCAGAGAAATGTAGCAGATTATAGATGATCTGAATTTCACAAAATTTCACAAGGATGAATCAGCCAGGCAGCGAGGCCTGAGAAGTAAAGGGCAGAAAGAATAAGAGGCCCAAAGACAAGAGGTCTTAAAAAGGACCCAGCTCAGGGAAAGAGCTCTATCTAACCCTCTGAAAGACTGGAAGGGGTCAAAATAGTCATGCCATCAGAGCAAGACTAGAGATATTAACAACTAGTCAAGGTGGGGACCATTTACTGAATCTGGAATACAGAAAAGGACCACAGTCATTGGCACCACACCTGAGTTAGGCAAGGATGCTGATTTGATATTGAGATCCCTCTGGACTCCTCTCCCCTTGACTCCTAAAGTGTCCCTTTGGTGAGAGGATTGGTCTCATACTATAGACTGATAGAGTTGATCCAAAAAGATGGTATAAAATACCCTTAGTTGCAAAAGTTAGAAGAATGAAGATGCTTTGGATAAAAAAAAATCACCTGCAATAAAAAATGTATGTACAGATGACACCCAAGAACGCCCTTCTCCCCTTATTTCCCTGTTGGCAGATTTGAAATGTATTCTGGTCCTATCATTTACAAGATGTAAGAACTTAGACAAGTTCCTTAAAATTTTTCCCCAGTGATAAAGCAGATTTTTTTTTGCCTATGGATTTCAGTAAAAAATCAAACATTAATTTATCAGAGTTTTTTTAAAATCCAAAAGAATGAAAAAGATTATGTAATGGCTGTGGAAGCCCACCAAAGACCACTGTGAATACTTTCAAGTTCCAAATATTTTATTTTATTTTTTAAGATTTTATTTATTTATTTTTAGAGAGGGGAAGGAAGGGAGAGAGACATCAGTATGTGGTTGCCTCTCATGCACCCCCTACTAGGGGACTTGGCCTGCAACCCAGGCATGTGCCCTCCACCAATAATTCAACCAGCAACACTTCGGTTCAGAGGCCGGCACTCAATCCACTGAGCTACACCAGCCTGAGACAAATATTTTATTTTCTTATTCATAACTTTTAATATATGACCTCTTTGAATCCCATTACTTCATTTGTAAAGCAGAAATAAAAACACCTACCGGAAGGTTGTTACAAGCAGTCAATAAAGGACAGAAGAAGTGCAATACATTTTAAGCTAACATACATGAAACCACCTACCGCAGTGCCTGGCACAAAACTAATTTCCTGATAAATGCATTTTCCTTTCTCTCCTCCCACTCAGAAAAGTAGAGACTTCCTATGTCTTGTTTATTTGTATCTTTGAAGTGTGAACAAAAAGAGAGTTGGCTTCTTTTATAACCTATACACCTGTGTGTACTAATTTTTGTGTGCTTATATTTTTGTGTTATTGTATATGTTTATCTCAATGTTTTTCCTATGAAGTCAACTTATAGATGCATCATTGCTTTGCAAATTGTCTTATCTTTTACTTTTGTGGATGTATACATGCTTTGATGTCCTTGCAGCTTCAGACCTCAGCAAAATGCTAGGGTTTAAAACCATCAGCTGATTCTTCCAGGAAGGACCAGGAAGGGGGTTACATGAAAAACAAACGGTGACATACCTTAGAGATTTCTTACTATAAAGGGTGTAATCGACCAAGATCCCTAAGTCCTGCATTCTGAAATTCCTCATCCCATGAGGCCACACTTCCCACCCAGTGCCTGAGCACAACAGAAACACCAGGCAGGGCAATTTCTGGGAGACCCAGGACTCTTCAAGTGGCCACTTCAGCTTCAGGACTCCCCTGCAGTCTTGCTAAGCCTTCCTCGGAGTACAGCAGCAGTCTGGGATGCTTCTGGCCAAATCACTTCCTGCTCTCCTCGCTCGGTGCCAGGCTTGCTTTGTGGTTTGGTAGTTCTTCCAGCTCTCCTGCGTATTTTAAGCTAATGTACAAGAAATATGCCATTTTTTTTCCTCACAGGCATTTTCTCTAATCTAATCCTTGCATATTTTATCCTATTTTGGAGTCTGTTTTTTAGAGAACCTAGTCTAACACATTGATTTTGCATAGTTATGACTAATTAAATATACAACTTTTATTTTGCTTTCCCTTTATCCTTGTTCAGTGGATAATATTGTCTCATTGGAGAATTTATTTTTAGAAAGTAGGAAGGCATAAAAGCACATTGGTCGAAATAGCAGGGATACATCAGTCAATTTGGGAGAAAAATATGAAAACCAGTCAAATCAATGGGCAAAATGGTTAAAAAATGGCATTATAAACTGGCAGAAACATGCAAAATTCGTATTTTTAATTGTAAAAGTGAAAGTAGCCAAGAATATAGGAGAAATCAGATCAAATAAAGTGAAAGGTGTTTTCAGAGCTGCACACTGCATACATACTCTACTTGCATTTCTCTCAGCAGCAGAAGCCTCTCCTTGTTTGTATGGCTGTATGAGAAAAAAAAATCAACAGAATGAAGTAAATAATACATTCCAATTGAAACTAAATTCCAATTGGCTTTATTTTGGAGGAAGGTCAAAGAAAGAATTTGGGAGAAACATGTCCTGAAATGAAAATAAGACAGGTAGGTGGATGTAGACATCAGGGTAGGACCTGTCAGGTCACAAACTTGCCACAGAGCTGGTGCAGCTTCCTGGAGGCCCCAAATGTGCCATTTCAGTTGATCAACAATGAGAAGATCCAAAATGAGGGGCACCAAGGAAGGGGCCCAGAAGGCCAGGGAAGCAGGGAGTACCTAAGGGCTCAGGGCAGCAACCAGCTGCCATTTACCAATTAGTTCAAAAATTCAATATTTCACATTTCAGTATCTGATAGAGCCATGCCAATGGTAACTGGCTGAACTTTGGTCCTATTTATCCCTTAATGCTGACTAGAGTCAGTGTTAATTACCCAAATAATTATATATCTAAATTGTCAAACCTAATGGATTGAAAGGAAACTCAGAAAGCCCAGGCCTAGGGAAAGCATGTTCTTCTGACCTTTGCACAGATTTTTAGCTGTCTGCTCAGCCACCTTATAGAATTGTTCTATCTGCCCTTCTAGGCATTTCTCCAAATCATTTAGAAAGAACACTCTCCAGTGACATATATTTAAATAGCTGAATAATATATTCCAGCTTATAATTATAGCACTATTTATTTAGCCATTTTCCTATTGTAGGACTTCTAGCTTTTTCCAATTTTTCACATAAAGATGAAAATTTCTGCTCTTCTGCATGTTGGATGATTTTCCAAAAGTGGAATTACTGGGTTGAAAATATAAACATTTTTTGAATTCTTGATAATTAGTGCTAAATAACTTCCCAGCAAGGCCAATGTATATTGCTAGAGGTGAGTTAGGGGAGTGTCCAGACATGGCTAACTGCTCCCTCAGCACTGGTAACATCTTCTCATGATCATCATAATTTAAAAGTAAAACATTCAATTTGTTCTGGATTTTTATGCTTAATAAAGATGAGTAGATTTTAGGATGTTTATCATTCATGAATTGTTATTCATGCACAATTATTGTTTATCAAGAAATTAAAGCCTTAGTGGTTTTCTTTCTATTTAAAAACATTAAATATTGTATATTTGAATATATTAAATTATTGTCACCATGCCCGTTATATTTTCAGGAAATAGTGGGAGGGGTTACCTTTCAACATTTTGATAGTACTTTTTAATTTATAGAAGTTGTATTGTTTAAAGTAACCATGTCTAACCAATTCTGTTACTTTTAAATTAGAAAAAAAAACTCTCCCGGATAATTTCTAATCAGGATGTCTAGGTGAGTGAAGTCTCCCAAAATTGTTTACATTCCAAATCCTGCCAGCCCTGGTACCTTATATGGCAAGAGATACTTCGACCATTTGGTTAAATTAAGGGTTTTGAAAGGAGAGATTATCCTGGATTAGCTGGGGCAGGGGCGGGGCGGGGGCAGCGGGCAGGGGGACTGATGTAATGTCATGATCCTTGCGAGAGGGACTTAGAAGGAGTTAGAGAAAGCAATGTGACAACAGAAGCAGCCATCGAAGTGATGTGGCCACAAGTCAAGAATGCCGCGAACCTGTAGACGCTGAGAGAGAGGAGCAGACTCTCCCCTGGGAGCCACTAGAGGGCACCAGCTCTGCTGACATCTTGACCTCAGCCTTGTAAAATTCATTTCGGATTTCCGATCTTTAGAACTGCATGAGGATAAATCTGTGTTGTTTAAAGCCACTGAGACTGGTGATTTGTGGCAGTGGCAGTAGTGGTGATTTGTTGCAGTGGTGCTATTTTGCTCTCCACACAAATTCCCAGTAAATGTCAAAGTGCGTAATGCCCAGTAAACATGCTATACTAATACAAGAGGAAAGTTACATTGCTGTAGAACTTTCATGGAATTTCATTTAGAAACAGTCCAGATAGGGCTGGACCATAAGTTGCTATAAAGTTCTCAGGCCTCGTTAATCTCCTGTGAAGCTTGGTGTGCCTGAGAACTATGGAGCCCACCAGCAACCATCCCCATCCTGCCTTTGCGGCAGTGATGGCAGGTCAAGGGGCTGTTTTAGGATTACATCACTTGAATTCTGTATCAGTTTGGATTAAGTTCAACTGTGTAGTGGAAAAATCCCAAATAGTGATGGATTAAATAAAATTTAACTTTGTTTCCTTCACATTCAAAAGAGCTTTAGAAGTAGACAGGACAGGGAGAGTATTGTGACTCCTCATTCACAAGCAACCTTGTCTCCTTCTGTGTTTTTGCTTCACTATCTTAACTGACATCCCTCCTCCGGATCCTAAGTGTAAGGTGGATGACCTCAGCTCCAGTCACAATACCGGAGTTGCAGGCTCTCAGAGAGGCAGAGGGCAAGAGGGATAGGCCTGGGGCATGAGTGAGACCCTTTAGGGAGACGTTTTGGAAATCTAGTACCAAACAGGCACTTACAGCATATTGACCATGACTTAATCATATGACCATACCTTCCTACAAGGAAGGCTTGGAAATAAAAGCTTCTCTCCAGGCAGAAAAATGTCCATCTAAATTTCTAGGTTCTATTATTAAGAGAGAAGGGCCAAAGCTGTCTCTAGCACTTCCAACACTTTGGCCACCTAAATATGCATGAGGACATACTTCCCTCTCCAAAAGGGATAATGACAATATCTCACCTTGCTAGCTTATCCAAAGTCAAAATATTTGAAAGACACACATATCTTTTCCATCAGATTTGTATGTATCTTCCCATGGTTCCATGGCCTATAAACTAAAAAGCAAGTTACATGCTCCTGAAATTTCCGTGATAGTGCTTTTAAAAATTTCATAAGCAAGTTTTGATTATTGAATAAAGTGTTACTTGCTATAATAAAGCACAACTTAAATAAGTCCTACTTTTAGAATTACTGGCCCCCCCAATGAGGAAATAATACATATTCATAGTTCAAATTATTATATAACAGTACTCAATTCTAACTGGATAATATTTTGTCTATATTGACCAAGATAACATAACTTTATGCATATACTTTCTAGGTTGTGGAGCATCAATGTTCTCTACTACACAGAACTCACCTTAAGCCAAGGGCAAAGATGTTGGTATGATTGCAGTTTTCAGGAAAAAGACACACACACGCACACACACTTCTATTCAGAAGAGGATATAAAGAAAATGTAGAGGGCGACTGGTCAACAGCAAGAGTGTCTACAACAGTGGACAAGTTCCTTAGTGCATCCAGCTGCCCTAGCCTTTGCCCTCTGTACATTTTCCCTCATTTATGAAGATTAAGTTCCCTAGGAAGCAGACACTGGGACAAAAAATAGCATGCATGGAATTTATTAGAGTGATCCAGACAGACATCAAGTGTAGGAGCAGAGAAGAAAGCAGGAAAAAGCAGAGGAAGTCATTAGACTGTGATGAAATCTCAGCCAAAGCTTCAACCAACCACAGGGAGGTCTAAAACTGTTTGGCCTCATACAGTGGTTTCTGGTTTGGTTAAGAAGCCTGGGACTTTATGTGCTCACATGGACCAGTCACCAAATGTAGGCTCTCTCAAAGAAAGGTGAAGTACTTTCATTCAGGAAATTCCTAGGCAATACTGACAGACAGTAACACTCCCAGGAGCTGCAGAAATAAGTTCTTCAGTCCTTAAGGGAATCTGGGTGGTGCATGATAGCCTCCACTACACTGGTCATTTTTTTCTTTATGGCCAGAGCTGATGAGGGAATTGGAGAGGATGACTTTGGGGATACACAGCTTTATTATCCTACTTTCTGCTTGTGCAAGTTGTAGTCCAGGTTCAGCATTTGGTGTTAACAGTCACTGGCTATTTTAACCTAGTCTTGAGGTTCTCTCAAAAATCTACTAAGATGTATTTCTATTATTTTTAGTAAGTTTCATACACAAATAACCATAGTTAAGGAACTTGTATAGTTGTGAATTTTTAAGCCAGAAGTTTTTCTCACTGGCCACTATGTTCTGCCTATCCTCCAGCTATCCTGAGACTATTTGAAAGAGGATTGAATAGGAAGATAATGCTTACTTTGATCTTTATCAATGAGCTAGCTCTGATCATCAGGCAAAGAACTCTTAAGGAACTCTTTTGAAATAAATCTTGAGATCAGAAATATCTCCTTCTGGTCATCACCACACTGTTGTCTGTGTCTATCAGGGTTTTTTTTGTTTTCTGTTTGTTGGTTTGTTTTTTGCTTAATCCCTTCACATTTTTCACCCAATCCCTCAATCCCCCTCCCAACAGCTGTCAGTCTGTTCTCTGTATGTATGAGTGTTTCTATTTTGTTTGTTTATTTTGTTCATTAGATTCCACATATAAGTGAAATCATATGGTATTTGTCTTTCTCTGACTGGCTTATTTTGCTTAGCATAATACCCTCCAGTTTCATCAATTCTATTGCAAAAAGTAAGATTTCCTTCTTTATTACTGCTGAGTAGTGTTCCATTGTGTAAAAATATACCACAGCTTTTTTATCCACTCCCTTACTAATGGGCACTTAGGCTGCTACCAAATCTTGGCTATTATAAACAACACTGCAATGAACATAGGGGTGCCTATATTCATGGCGATTACCAGAAGGAATGGGGGGTGGAGATAAGTAGAAAAGGGTAAAGGAGGGATAAATGGAGACCAAAGGAGGCTTGACTTTGGTGAACACACAATACAATATACAGATGATATATTATAGAATTGTATACCTGAAACCTATATAATTTTATTAACCAATGTCACTCCTATAAATTCAATATAAATTTTTAAAAAACTTCTTCTAAGGTGACAGTTTTACAGTCATCACCATTGAGATAAGAAGCAACTGGGTTTTTAAAATAAACTTTATTTTTTAGAGCAGTTTTAGGCTTCACAACAAAATTGAGCAGAAAATACAGAGTTCCCACGTATTCCCTTTCCCTACACAAGCCCCTCCCATCATCAAAACCCTGCACCGGAGCAGTACTTTCGTTACAACAGATGAACCAGCACTGACACATCATTATCACACAAAAGTCCATAGTGTGCACTGGGCTTCATTTTTGTGTCTGTACCATCTCTGGGTTTTGAAAAATGTATGACGACATTTATTCACCATTACAGTATCGTGCAGAGCAGTTTTACTGCCCTAAACATTGCTGTGCGCTGCTTTCCTACCCTTCCCGGGCTCTCCTCCAACCCCTGGCAAGCACTGTGGCCAGAATGTCATGTACCTGGAGCCATACAGTATATTGCCTTTTCAGATCAGATTCTTTCACTTAGTAGGATATGCATTTAAGATTCATTTATCCACTTACCTACTGAAGGACATCTTGGCTACTTGCCAGGTTTTGGCAATTGTGAATAAAGCTGCTATTAAACATCTATGGCAGGTTTTTGTGAGGGCATAAGTTTTTAACTCATTTGAGTAAATACCAAAGTTGACTTTTTAAAAACTGTTCAAGGTTCCAAATTACTGTGGGCTCTGTCTACTCAGATTGCAGATCACCGGCCCCTGGTCTCTCTCAGCCAAGCGCTGTTTTCTTCTGCCTCTAATTTGAGTTGATCTATCTCTTGCAGGACTTTGCTGAAAACAGTAAGAATCACCACACACACACACTAATATTATGAATTATTCCTAGCATTTTGGTTAATGTTACAGACTTAGCCAGCATGGGGTTCTATTGTGCAAGGATAGTTTGACTTTATATAACTGAATTTATGAGCTTTCCAGTCTACAAAATCTAAACTCTTAGTATCTTTTTTCCTGTCTTCTTCATGAAGACAAAGCCATAATTTAGATTGTGATGCTCTCTGTACACAGTCCTGGTAAAAATGACTCTATTTCAGATAACAGAATTATCTATAGGTAGTTTGATCAGAAAAGGATTCATTTCAAATTTCCCAATATACCAGGAAACCAATTTAGGCACTACATACTGAGGAAAAATACAGCAAAGAGAACTATCTTGTTATTCAGTAGGGTTGTTATAACAAAATCACATTGCTGCTGCTGCACTCAGTAATGACGAAGGCAGAGAACACACTTTCACCAGGACCACTGTAGAGCCAAAACACAACAAACGCCTCCGTGGCAGTGCTTGTCGGAGCAGGTGTACAGCAGGTGCTGCATGCCATTTATTTACTTCCGTATTCCACGCCTCACACGCAGAATCTTAAGTGTAAGGGAGTCTGGGGAATGTGGTTTTTAGCTTGCCTGCCTCTGATGCACCAGAAGGTGGGATAAAAAAGGAGTTGGAATTCTATAGAGGAGTGGCTCTTATTGAAGGGTGTTTGCCCCTTAGAGATATTTGACAATGTCTGGGGACATTTTTGGTTGTCACAACTGGGGTGGGGGTGATAATAGTATCGAGTGGGTAGTGTCCTGGGGTGCTACTAAATATCCTACAATGTACAGAACAGATCTCACAACAAAAAAAAAATATTCAGCCCCAAATGTCAATGGTGCCAACATTGAGAAGCCTGGTATAGAGTCAGCTGATCTGCAGTATCTGCTCAAATTTCGTCCTAAAATTCATAGTCCCTGGAGGCCATGGAGACCCTAAGAATCACTTTGGGAAGCCCATAGTGCAGTCTTATTCTAAGTATTGCAGAATCACACAATTTACATACCCTTCTTTCCCACAAAGGGCTCTGTAACCGAAATAGGGAGAATGTTTTGTGACCAATCTGAGTTTCAGGTTTCCACTTGCTTCTCAAGGCCCCTGCACCACTGCATCTTTGAACTGAACAAAATTTATAAAAATTATAATTCTCTTTCTCCTCCAATCCAAACTTGAAGAATTAGAACAAATACTTACATCAATGTCTTTCCAAAGCCATCTCAAGTTCTGTCTCAGATTGGCTTCCCCTTGAAGCAAATCCTGATTCAAAGACTTAAATGCAAGCAATTTATTTGCAAGTGTTCCCAACAGTAGGGGAATAAAAAATTTAGAAAGGAAAGGGAAGGAAGCTAATACATGGTTTGTTTTCTAGCAAGTTACCACTGTGTTTAAGACACTTAACCTCCGCTTCTGGGAACTCTGAGAGGCATTCCACTGAAGAACTGAGGGGGCTGGGGCACTTAGCAACTTTATTAGTTTCCTATTGCTCATATAACAAATTTTCAAAAACATGGAAACTTAAAATAATAGTTATCTTACAGTTCTGGAGGTCAGAAGTGCAAACTGGGTCAGATGAAGCTAAAATCAAGGTGGTAGCATGACTGCATCTGGGCATTCTAGAGGAGAATTCATTTTCTTTCTTTCTTTCTCAGCTGCTGGAAGCCATCTGTATGGCTTGGCTGGTGTCCCCTTCCTCTATCTCCAAATCCAGCAGCATAGCACATCAAATTTCTCTCTGACTATGACTTCCTTCTTCCATTCATAAGGACTCATGTGATAGATTGGATCCACCTGTATAATCCAGGACACTCTTCCATTTTAAGATAATTAACTTAGTCACATCTGCAGAATTACTTTTGCCACATCAGGTAACATGTTCATAAATTTGGGTGGTTAGGATGTGGGCATCTTTCAGAGTGCTGATTTGCTGTCTATCATATAAGTCATCAGTTATTAGTTAAGCATTACTCCCAAGAGGGGCAATGGCACCTCCTGCCTGCTACTCAGGTAGACCAAGTAGGTGCTGGTGGTTAAGGCAAGCTTGTAAGCAAAGCAGGGAAGGGCCAGCAACTGGAAGGGGGGCAGTGTGCACTGAAGTGTGAGGGGGATGGATACAGCTGGGGCCTGAACACCAACTGCTGTAATTCCTCGTGGCTACAAGTCAATGATTGAAAGCACAGATAACCCATTTTTTTCATCTTTGTTTTGGCTTAAGAGAGAAAGGACAAAAGGAGGGAGTGAGGGAAGATAAAAATGATAGGATATCTGTGTAAACATATGGCATACATGAAAGGAAACTTTCATAGGAAGGTGGAGGAGGGACAGAGTTGAAAAAACAAGTCACCATATTTTGAACATGTGTCGCAGCCCGTCAAGGCTGGGCAGGTTCACTCGGGAATCAGGACAACAGAAGAAAATGTGTGGAGCTGCAGGAATGCCAGACATGCCTTTATTCATGGTGGGCGCACCACGCTTGCTGCAAGCTCCATGTCACACTGGGCGTTGTGCAGGCCGGGAGTCCCAACTCCCCTATATACTAAATGCACGGCATGGTGCCAAAATACTCTATAACACAGTGAGACTCTTTTCATGCGGGCCGACTCAAGGCTATGGGAATGCTGCTCATCAGGCCCCGTCTCAAGGCCAGGGGGACGCTGCTTATCTTAGTCACCCAGACACCTGGGTGAGGGAGCCTGACTGCCTCTGTCTACCCCACAGAACACTATTTAAAAAGAGAAAACAACTCTGAAGAATCAAAGGAACTTCCTCTCTTTGAAAGAGATTTATTAAGAGAAACAGAATGAGTTCTAGAAAATTTTATGTTCTTAACATGATTCAAGAGGTCATTGTTTGTTTGGGGTGGCTGGGGTAGCAGCAGCACAATTTTTGAATCTTTCTAGATCTCCCCATCAAAACAGAGCAACTATATAGCCAAACATTTACAGAAGAACAAAAACCCAAACAAATAAAAAAAGCCCCTGGTAACAAACTGCCCCACAGACTAGAGATGAGGACAAACTACAACAGCCAAAAGCCTACATGGTATCAGCTCAGTGCATGAGGAAGCGGAGGGGTGCAACAGGGCATCTGACAGCCCTTAGAATAGCAGAACCCCCACATACCCAAGGGAGCTAGCTCACTGGAGTGCACAGAGGGCCTAGTGGAAAATAGCAGCAGAAACTGGGAGGGTCGCATCCACTCCCTAGCAGGTTGTGCCCAGGAGACTACTGTAAGAGTGCTGGAGCAATCTAGTCTCCAGGAACTTTCAAATATGAGCCACTGTGGCCGTGCCCAGAGCCAGGGACCTGCACAGAGTAGTAGTATGGGACAGGGATGATCTAGATGGAGAGAAGAACATTTTATATGAAGGTAAAGGAGAGAAACAAAGTTCGAGAAGCAAACCACAATAGTTTTGAACTGCATGAAAAAACCCCAGAAAATAGAGGTCTTTAAAGTTAGAAAATCTACCCTGAATCATTCCTCCTTCTAAAAATTAGGAAACACTACTTAAGAAACAGGAAGGTGCTAAGGTCAAAACCCATACAAAGCTATTATAAGAGAACAATGAACAGAATAACTTCCCTACAAACAATGAAAGCATGCCAGAAAGACATGTTCACAGATCAGATAAAGAAGAGCTAAAAGATTAAATAACACAAGACATGATAGAACAGCATAATTTAGATCAGAAAAACAAAATGAAGTGACAATTGGAAAAGGATTAGAAATAAAATAAAGAAACTCATTTCAGATGCAAAGACTAAACAAGAAGGAACACAAGGGTGGGTTAACACAACAGATAATGAATGCCTTAATAAAATGGAAGGTGAGCCCTGGCTGGTGTGGCTCAGTGGACTGAGCGCCAGCCTGTGAACCAGTCACTGGTTCGATTCCTAGTCAAAGCACATGCCTGGGTCTTGGGCCAGGTCCCCAGTAGGAGATGCATGAGAGACAACCTCATAGTGATGTTTCTCTCCCTCTCTTTCTCCTTCCCTTCCTCTCTCTCTAAAAATACATTAACAAAAATTAAAAATAAATAAATAAAATGGAAGGTGAAAATGAAACAAGTTTTTAAATTTAAAGGAAAGAAATAGGTAGAAAGTATTTGAGAAAAGAAGGCACAAAAGATCAAATATATGGTTACTATAAGTTCCTGATTAAGAAAATCAAAGCAAAAAAAAAAAGCTAAAACATTGAGTAAAAATTTTTTCCTGAATCCAAACATATTGTCATTCTAAGGCTATTATGTATGGAATGTGGGATAAAGTAAATAATTATAGGGTAATGTAATTGTACCAATCCCTATGCCTCTGAACGCCATGGATTTCTCAGAATAGAGGAGATATGGATGCAATGTAGAGGTCTGTATAGACTAATATAGACTCTGTAGTCTTCTCAAATTTTAACTGGAGTTACTTTATCCTAAAATATGTGCATACGACAGGTCCCAGTGCTCAGGCTGCCTCATCCGTATAGATCAAATCAACAAAACCAGTTCTGCCAGGTACTATTTGAGAGGCTCACTATACAGCAGCCTAATTATGGTAAAAACACCAGTTTCTTTTTCCTTTCCAATTTGTTTGAAGCAACAACTTTGTAAAGTCCATGAAAGTGAATTACTGGAAATATGTTCAATTGCTTGGATGTTGCGGTAATGTCAAACTGCCGTAAAATTTTCTGCAAGCTTACTTTCAATTTCTGTACCTACATTGCGATCAATGCAAAATAAACATCAACACCCCTGAGCAGCACTAAGAGGAACAGATACCAAAACAGATACTATTCCTGGCTCTGTCATCATTGTTCTGTGTGATCACTCACAGCCTTTTAACTTCTCTGGGCTCACATTCTCTTGTTTGTAAAGTAAGGGAATTAAATGGGCCCTAAAACTTTAGATTATGTGGTGCTTAAATATCAGCTGCCACTGAAAGGGCCTTGGCTAAATTATCATTCTGCCCATACTCACTGACTTACCTAAGCAAAAACTGTTTTCTTCTCCTAATAGTTTTTTTCTTTTTGCCATTTCTAATATTTTGAGGTGTGTTGCTATGTTCTAAGGCTAGTAAGGGAAAAAAGCAGGCCTTCAGGAAGCCAGACTTTCTACAAAACTATTCTGAGTTAATCTCTAATTATTTCTAATCACAGCACATAAAAACCACAGGAAATCTACAACAAAACATTAACTCTGAGCCACAAACCCAGTTTACGTAACAGGATCCATGACTCACCAGCTCACAATTCCAGACTACCCACACCTTACACAGATTTGAGTGTGTGCCTGGTTTTAGGTGACCAATGGCATTTGCCATATCCTGTTCATTTCATATGCCCTAGTGCCAAACATAATACTAGCCATACAATAAATGCCCAAGATCCCTTTCTCAAATAAATGAATGAATGGAAAGGACATTTCTTCAAAGCCTTCTGCACCCCAGTCTGACACAAAGGTTTTCTTTAGTCAGTGTCCTCCTAGTACTTATTCTGTGAAGAAATTACCTCTTTCCTGTCATTTGCTACAGGAATTGTGATGTACATCTCTAGAAAATACCTGTTTGCACTGAATTGTGCACAAACCACCCCCACCTCCCTACCCCACTAGGGGGACTTTTCATTTTCAAATTCATTTGCTACAGTCCTACCCCAAATGTGATTGTATTTGGCGATAGGACCTATTAGGAGCCAATAAAGGTTAAGTGAAGTCATCAGGGTGAGGTTTCAATCCAAAAGGGCCGCTCTCCTTATAGGAAAAGGAGGAGGTTTCTCTTTTTGCTCTCCTTGCACACCACAGAGGAAAGGCCATTTGAGGACAAAATGAGAGGGCAACCATCTGCAAGCCAAGGAGAGAGTCATCACCAGAAACAGAATTTGCCAGTATCTCAGTCGTGTGCTCTGAGAAACTAAATTTCTCTTATTTAAGTCACCCAGTCTGTGTTGTTAGGGCAACACAAGCAGATGAATACAATGCTCTCACCTCATTTCTCTCATGCCCACCTCAGAAAAGAGTGACTGAGGGTCCCGCAAGCAGAAAGTCTCTAACTACTAAGGGATCAATAGATTATACTTCAGGCCCTTGTATTTCATACCTCAGACCCACTGTGATCATCTTTAACAGCCATAGCCCACCTCTTAGGGACAAAGCTCTTTTCATACACTGTGAAACAACCACCAGTACTACTTCAATGGTTTTGAAGAGTACTGTAGTCACAGACTCTTAGAAAACTGGTGAGAACTTCCGACCAAGATGGAGGCGTAGGTAGACACACTGTGCCTCCTTGCACAACTAAAGTAAGGACAACAATTTAGAAACAAAATAACAACCAGAATTGACAGAAAAGTGAACTGTATGGAAGTTGGACAACCAAGGAGTTAAAATAGACACATTCATCCAGACGGGAAGGAAGGGCAGAGTCAGGCAGCCAGATGGAGAGGGGTTGTGGCACAAAAAGCAGTGCACTGGGCGCATAAGGCATCCCGGGCGCTCAAGACTGCAGCAGGCGGACCTTGGGCATGTGGTAGCAACGGGCAGACCCAGTGAGGTGGAGACTGTGAAGCGAGGCACTGTACGCAACATGGTTGGCTGACCTGGCGGTCCCACATTTGCGCGCAGATAAACCAGGCAAAACTGGGGAGCGAGACAGACTGTGCAACCCAGGATCCCAGCTCCGGGAAATAGAGCCTCGGGCCACTGATTAAAAACACCTGTGGGAGTTGAGGTGCCAGGAGAGATTCCCAGCCTCACAGGAGAATTCGTTGGAGAGACCCACAGGGTCCTAGAATGTACACAAGCCCGCCCACACAGGAATCAGCACCAAAAGGGCTCAGTTTGCTTGGGAGAAGCGGTGGAAGGGACTGAAGTCCTACAGAGAGCGGAGCAAGCACCATTGTTCCCTCTCGGACCATGCCCACACACACAGTGTCACAACCCAGCGACTGGGTTGTCCTGCCCTGGTGAACACCTAAGGCTCCACCCCTCATACGTAACAGGTGCGACAAGACAAAAAAAAAATGGCCCAAGTGGAAGAACAGATCAAAGCTCTACAGCAAATTCAACTAAGCAATGAAGAGATAGCCAACCTATCAGATGCACAGTTCAACGCACTGGTGATCAGGATGCTAACTGAATTGGTTGAGTTTGGTCGCCAATGAGATGAAAAAATGAAGGCTATGCTAAGTTAAATGAAGGAAAATCACAGGGAACCAACAGTGATGGAAAGAAAACTGGGACTCAAATCAATGGAGTGGACCAGAAGGAATAAAGGAACAACCAAACAGAAAAGAATGAAGAAATAAGAATTCAAAAAAAAATGAGGAGAGGCTTAGGAACCTCTGGGACATCTTTAAATGTTCCAACATCCAAATTATAGGGGTACCAGAAGGAGAAGAGGAAGAGCAACAAGTGGAAAACTTATTTGAATAAATAATAAAGGGGAACTTCCCCAATCTGTCAAAGGAAATAGACTTCCAGGAAGTCCAGGAAGCTCAGAGAGTCCCAAAGAAGCTGGACCCAAGGAGGAACACACCAAGGCACATCATAATTACACTAGCCAAGATAAAAATGAAGGGGAGAATCATAGAAGCAGCAAGAGATAAGGAGACAGTACCTACAAAGGAGTTCCCATCAGATTGTCAGCTGATTTCTCAAAAGAGACCTTGCAGGCAAGAAGGGGCTGGAAAGAAGTATTCCAAGTCATGAAAGGCAAGGACCTACATCCAAGATTATTCTATCCAGCAAAGCTTTCATTTGGAATGGAAGGGCAGATAAAGTGCTTCTCAGATAAGGTCGAGTTAAAGGAGTTCATCATCACCAAGCTCTTTTTTTATGAAATGTTAAAGGGACTTATTTAAGAAAAAGAAGATAAAAACATGTATAATAAAATGACAGCAAACTCACAATTATTAACAACCACATCTAAAACAAAAACAAAAACAAATTAAGCAAACAACTAGAATAGGAACAGAACCACCGAAATGGAGATCACATGGAGGGTTAGCAACAGAGGACTGGGAGGAGAAGAGAAGGGGAAAAGGTACAGAGAATAAGTAGCATAGATGGTAGGCAGAAAATAGACAGGGGGAGGGCAAGAATAGTATGGGAAATGTAGAAGCTAAAGAAATGATGACACATTGACATGAACTAAAGTGGGGGATGTGGGTGGGAGAGGGTATGCAGGGTAGAGGGGAGTGAAGGGGGGAAATGGGACAACTGTAATAGCATAATCAACAAAATATCTTTAAAAAAATAAAATGAACTTAAGCCAGAAAAAAAAAAAAGAAAAAGAAAACTGGTGAGAGCTCCATAGCAGCACCAGCCAACAGAACTTCCTGAGATGGTGGAAATGCCCACAATATGCATTATCCCATACGGTAGCTCATAGTCCAAAGCAGACTATTAACCTTTGAAATTTACTGAGGAACTGAGTTTTAATTTGCTTAACTTTAATTTGTTTAAATTAAAATAGTCACGTGCGGCTAGTGGCTACCATATGGTAACCATAGCTCTATGGTTTCTGGGCTACTAAAAATGCATAATGCCCTTACACTCAAAATTTTGCAAACCAGGGGTGGGGGAGACAGTCAGGTAATAGCAATTAACAGAAATATGTACTTGGGATCAGGTGACCTACATTAAGAACAAATACCTATACAAGAATAGATTTTTTTTTTCAGTGCACGGTTGATGTGTGGTTGGTAATTAAAAGTACACAGTGCAGATAAAGAGCCTAATTGTGTGTAATCTCAAAAATAGCCAACACTCACTGGGTTTTTAATATAAATATCCAGCCCAACTACTCCGGCTAATGAAAGATGGCTCTACACTCTTCGTATCCACCCCGTCTCCTGTGTGTGTGTGGGGGGGGGGGGGGGGGGGGGGGGGGGGTAGGGGGAGACGGAAGTGGGAATACAAAATCCACGGCTTTCAGTGTTTAACAGATCTGAATTCAAATTCCAGTTCCTCCTGTTTTAATCAGAATTGTTCAGGCTTTTATACAATAACAAATAACTTCCAAATCTCAGTGGTTTGACAAGAGTTTATTCCTTCCTTCTTCAGTATCTGCTTGAAGGTCCGGGAACTACAGTCTCTCAGCAGTGACCCAGCCTCGGGCCTTCCATGCGCGCAGTCCCAGCATCTCGGGAGGAGGGGAGAGAGCACCTGAGGCCGGTGCAGGGTCTGTTCACTGCTTCATCTCATACCTCATGGACTAGAACTATCACACGGCTTCACTCAACTGTCAGGGAGATGGGAAGTAAACTTTTCATGTCCAGGAAGAAAAATCGTCAGACAAAATGTCGATGAACACAAAGCATCATCCCCGCCATGCTCTGTAACTTTGCGCACCTGACAATTACCGTTTTTTAGTTTCCTCATTTGGAAAAATGGGAGGAGGCTGCGGGACTGGGTGCTAAGGTGAAGAGATTGAGAAATACAAAATGGCAGTTGCAAATAATTACAGCATGTAAAGTACAGCATAGGGAATGTGGTCGATAACGTTGTAATAACGATGAGGGTGTCCGGACGGGTCTAGATTTATCAGAGGGATCACTTCAAAGTGATACGATTGTCTAACCACTATGCTGAAATCTAACACTCATGTAATATTAAATGTCAACTGTAATTTAAAAATTAAAACAATTTTAATTTTAAAATGGAGGTCATTTTTATCCACCTAAAAGGGTTTCTTAAGGAATGAAAATAAACCTTCATGTGTAAAGTTCATTACTCAATGCTTTGCACATAATGAAGCTCAGTGATGGTGGATTTTTTTTCTTCCCTAGAAAAGGGATGGCCAGCATGCCAGCCATAACACAGCAGACTCACTGAACAGCAGCAGGTCAAACCATGTCTTGAACTCCCATAAATCTGATAAAAAATTCCTCCTGCTTTGGACTATTTTCCCTCCCACTAAGTCACCAGCAACCCCTTACCTTTATGCCAAATACCCTTACACTCAAAATTGTGTTACTTCTATTAGCAGATATGGGTAATTAACTCTAAGTATCCCAACCATCAGCTCTAATAATTAGTGACTATATAAATGTTTATGTAAAATTATAATAAAATCAGAGTTCTAAAATATCAAACTCACTGACAAAAGGTACTGTTTTCCCTCTTTTCCCTCCTTTCCATACATACTACATAGTCTGAAGTGAACGACATATTTAGGTACTTGCAGTTGTCAGTAAAGACAGATCAGAAGAACACTATCAACCACTTCAACCTCCGTGATTTTATAGAAGAGTATATTGGCAACTGTAGAATATATCTTTCTTTCATAACAAGTCTCAATCAATTTAAGATGACTGAAATCACACACAGTACTTTGGCTACAATTGAATTAGAAGTCAATAAAATATTTAGAACACTCCCTAAGTTGGAAATTAAACAGACTTCTCAATAGCTTATAGGTCAAAAAAGGAAAAAAATGAGAGAAATTAAAAACTATTTTGAATAGAATGATAATGAAATATAACACCAAAATTTGTGGATGCAGCTACACCAGTGCATAGAGGGAAATCTATAGTTTTAAATGCTTGAGAAAAGAAAAGAGGTAAAAATTAATGGCCCATGTTTACAGCTCAAAAGCTAACAAAAGAAGAAGAGCAAAGTAAACCCAGAGTAGAAGAAAGAAAAAAGCAGAAATACATGAAATAAAACAAGCAAACACCAGGGAAACTTAGCAGAGTCAAAAGTTAGTTTTTTAAAAAGATCAACAAAATTGATTACGTTCTAGCTAGAAAAAACATAAATTTCCATTGTAAGAAATGGAAAAGAAGTTATCCCCAGAGATCTCATATACATTCAAAAGATAATAAAGAAAATATAATGAATAACTTTATACAAACCAATTTGACATCTTAGATGAACGAAATCTTTAAAAATATAACATACAAAATGCAACAAAAAATTGAATGGGCCTATATATTAAAGAAATTATATCTGTTATCAAAATCTTTCTAGAAAGAAGGCTACAGACACCAATGCTTGCACTAGTAGATACTATCTATCATACATTTAAGGAAACAAAAATAAGACCAATCTTAACATAAAAAATTTCAGATCATAGCAGAGAAAAGAAGTTTTCCAACTAGTTTCATGAGGTCTGTGTGGCAAAAATATCAAAACCAGACAAAAATATTATGAAACAGAGAAAAGAGAGAGAAGAAAGAGAGAGGTCAGACCCACCCCTCTTGGCAATAAGCTGCAGCAGACTGCGGGGCCAGGTGACGGACACGGAATGCTTCCTATGCTTCTCTGCACACCTCTGCCTGGCTGCTGTGCTCCACAAGGCTTCTGCAGCTAGCTACACGATGGTGCTCTGCAGCTCCCCAGAGCTGTTTTCATCAGTATGCTATTGTTTGGTTTTTGTTGTTTTTTGTGGGGAAGACAAGCATTGGTTCCTCCTGCTCTGCCATCCTACTGACATGCAGTCTTTATATATTTGGGGAATATACTTAGGGGGTAGGACTCTTCTCACACCAGAAGAACACAAATTCCTCTCAAGTGCACATGAAACATACTTCCCAAGTGAGATCTCACGTTAGGTCACAAAACAAGATAACAAATTTAATTAGATAAAAACTATTCCAAGTATCTTTTACAACCACATGGAAGGAAATTAGATCAGTAACAGCCAGAAAAGTGGAAAATTCACAAATACATAGGAATTGAACAGCACACTCTTGAACAACTTTCAGATCACAGAAGAAATCAGAATAAAATTTAAAAATTACTTTGAGACAAACAGAAATGAAAACACAACATAACAAAACCAACGAGATGCAGAAGAAGCAGTAACAAGGTTCAGGTAAGAGATCTTAAATTTTCTCACCAAAAAAAGGGGGTGCTTTAAAATGCAAGGTGAGGTTATGTGAACTTGATTGTAAGAACACTTTCGCAAAAACAAGCCAGGCAGTGAAAGATAAATACCATATGATCTCACCTTTAACAGGAACCTAAACAACAAAACAAAGAAACAAGCAGGGTATAGTCAAAGACACTGCATTAGAGGACAGGTGGAGAGTGACCAGAGGAGAGAGAAGAGGGATTTCGG
>PVIA01015496.1:0-22522 GCA_004024845.1 Tonatia bakeri | reverse complement strand
CTTTCTTTCTTTCTTTCTTTCTTTCTTTCTTTCTTTCTTTCTTTCTTTCTTTCTTTCTTTCTTTCTTTCTTTCTTTCTCTTTCTTATTACACTCACTTCCTAAGGTGAACAATTGCCTTTAGAGGTACCACCCCATATTGGGTTTTGGCATTTACTATGCAGAAGTGGTGGAACTTTTCTCACAACCTTTAAAGTATAAAATATTGGTAGCATATCTCTCTCTGGACCATCAGGGCTACCCTCAGAGGTACCTCCTGTGTAATTTCAGAGATACTTCCTAGGTAATTCTGAGTTAATTTTCTGTCCTTGTCTGTATTATCAAGAAGCTGGCTTTTCCCTCACTAAATAGGAGAGAGAGAAAAAAGAACCTACACAAATTTAATATTTTCTAGAACACTTTTCTTGTAAGGTACCATACAAAACACAACCATGTGTTTTTCTTTTTATTCCATGGATTTCCAGAATATTAGCATCAGTAAAGTTGTTGTTGCTTGTTCTGCATTATTCTGAGATCAAGAGAGATTTTAGTACTTTTCTTATAACTTTCCATGAGTCATTTCCATTTCACAATGTCATTACATTTCCTTTATTATTGAATTCTAGAGGTTTATTATAGATCTAAGGACCACTGCATCATCCACTGATACATACATGATTAGTTCACTCAGCAAATATTTGTTGAGCATCTATAATATGGAAGATACTTGGCCAAGGACTAGGTAAATGCCATCAAGCAAATACATACATGACCAAGTCCTCATGGAGTTGACAGTCTAGTTTCTATTTAGAAGAGTCTGAATTCACCCCTAAAATCATGCAGGTATTCCTATAAGGAAGGGCATGTATTTCTACATGTAAAGAGGTGGGATGATATGACATGTATAAATTTAGAATATTAGAGACAATGTTGAGAAACTGAAACACAGTGATGAAGAACAGTGTGTCAGTGCTTAAAAAAAAGCCTATATGAGGAAAAGCTGTTTATCTGGATGGTACCCGCATGCAGTAAGGTGACTATAGTGCACCTATCATCCAGGAGCATCATTTCTTTTAACCAATCAGAAGTCATTTCCACCCTCTTACTGAAGTGCTTCTTATTTTTCTCTTTCACTTGCATTCTCACACTTGCATATCAAATGATGTAAATCCCCAAACCACAAAGCCTCAAAAGTGCACACTTTGGAGACTTTGCAAGAGAGGCAGGTACAAAATTTTAGCATATCCTATAGAAGGGGAGATTAACCTGCATTACTGATTTTAAAAAATATTTTATTTATTTATTTTTAGAGACAGGAAGGGAGAAGGAAAGAGAGGTAGAGAAATATAAGTGTGTGGTTGCCTCTCATGCCCTGCCCCCTGGTGACCTGGCCCACAACCCAGGCATGTGCCCTGACTGGGAATCGAACCAGTGACCCTTTGGTTCTTAGTCCGGCACTCAATACACTGAGCCATACCAGCCAGGGCTGCATTACTGATTTTATAGAAGAGATAATACATAGGAAAAATTTTATTTGTGTACACCTGTGTGTGTGTGTGTGTGTGTTGTTTAACACAATAAAACCTTATTTCCTGCTTTTATCAAGGGCCAGTGTAGTTTAGCAGGGTGGCTCAGCACCTGCAGCCAATCAGAGACTGCCCCCACCACCACCGTTCACACCCATTTTTAATCTATGGCCTTAAGGTCTGACATTTGGCTGGTGGCTGCAGAGAGAGAAAGTGGAAAAGGCACCAATGCTTTTAACCACCTTGGCCTGGAAAAGACACTCATCACTTCCATTCCTTTGATGAGAACTAGCTATGTAGCTGCATCTAGGGGACTGGAAAATGTAGATTAGTTGTGCACTCAAGTAGATAAGTTTGAGAGCAAATAGCTCATCTGCCACAGTCTTATTTGCAAAGTAGGAATAATAGCTTCTGCCCCATGAAACTGTGAGAAAAATTAGCTAATTCATCCAAGTGCTTATTTAGCACAGTGCCTCTTGAGCCATAGTAAGTAGTTCAATAAACAGCAAATATTTTTGACATTCATAAACAAATTCCTGATTTGAACTAATATCATCATGGCATTCTACTCCTTAAAATCTTTAACGGCTTCTCATTTTCTTTGAATAAAACAATAAATTATTTACAAAGCCCTCTATCATCTGGCCCCAGCCTACATTCCCAGTCTCTTCTCACCATTCTTCCTTCACTTATGTGATCCAGTTTCTTTGTACTGGACTTTTTCTGGTTCTCAGACCAAGCATTTTCCCACCGCAGGGTCTGCAGTTCCCTCTGCCTGAAAAACTTGTGCCCCAGCTCTTCCTGTGGCTGGTTCACTCTCATCCTCCAGGCCTCGGCTCAGGAATATCACCTCCGCAGAGGTCAGTCCTGACCATCCTATCCAAAGTCGCTTTCTCCCGTTATTTCCTATCTCATCGTCCCCCCATTTTTGTTATCACAGTCTGCCTTGCTCCTCTGTTACTTGTTTATTGTCTGTCTTTTTCATCAGACCTGTTGCCTGCTTGAGGCCAGAGGTTCAGTTTGTTTACTGCTTTTCCCTCTACATTCAACTTAAGCTAAGCAAAGCATTTAGTAGGTATGAAATAAATGATGACTAACTGAAGGAGAGAATGAAATAATTAAAGATAAATTGAAGGCCATCTCAGCTGGGTGTTTCACCTTAGCCTACCAACATATTCACATTTCCCTATTATTATTTCTGTATGACTCGCAGGTAGTGCTGTAGCTCTAACCTTTGCTCTCAGTCAGGCTTCCTGAAAGCACAATCTACATCCAATGCCATTTCCCTTTACTCCTGAATATATACTCTCTTCTGGCACCTAGTGGGTAGAAGTCAGGTATGCTGCTAAACATCCTACAATGCAAAGGACAGCTTCCCATACCTCCAGCAAATAATTATCTGGCCCAAAATGTCGGTAGTAAAAGGCTGAGGAACCCTACTGTATAGAATGTCCTGCAGACAGACCATGCACAACATGGACATGTTTAAAACTAAATCATTACCTTTTTGTTTTTACCTACTCTTTTGTTACTCGTTATTCCTAATCTGATTAATGGTACTTAGTTTTATAAATCAATGTCTTGGTAATCATTTTTTATTTCCTCATTAAGTTCCACCCCTCTCCACCTTCCAGCCCCGCCTCTCTCCACCTCGCAGTCCCGCCTCTCTCTTCCCCAACCCGCCCCCACTTCCCAGCCCCGCCCATCACCGCCCCGCCCCTCCTTCCCACGCCTCGTTCCACCTTCAAGCCCCGCCCTTCTCCACCTTCAAGCCCCGCCTCTCCACCCTGCTTCCCTTAGATCTGCAACCCGCTACTTCCGTCGCCATAGTTGTTACGTTTTCTCTGCGCCGGAAAAAGAGCTTGCGAACACTTTTGGAGTTATGGCGGCGGTGGATATCCGAGGTAACCTGTGCTGTTAGCCTTTGTTTCTTGATTGGGGTCTAATTTGGGGCTTTATAATTCGCGGGGACATTTTTGATATCTCCAAGCTTTTTTTCTATGGACCACCGAGGGCTTTAGTCTGGCGAAAAGGTGCCTAGTGTTTCCTAGTTTCTCCGGAGTGTCTTAGAAGAGTCGAAACGCAGGAACTGGAAAAAGCTCTGGGCTTTGAGCCCTCAAACCCGCAGTGTAGTTTTACACATTTATTTCCACAGTAAATATTGACGCTGTTCTCTCCCGGTGAAGGACTGGCCTTTGAGCCGAGTGGAAGGTGGGGCAATGAACCGACGGAATTTGGTTCATCTTTTGGGACTTGTCATCATGGCTGCTTTATTTCTGACATCGCGCCCTTTTCGTCCCTGAGCGTGAATCCCTAAATTTTTTTTCTGTGTTTTATTTTTGACTCTGCAATATTTTCTGTCGAACACCCAACAATAACCGAAGATAGGGGTCGTTTCTTTTTCACAGCTGGACTGCAAAGGTACTCAGCTATTTATTGAGTCAGTGAATAAATATATGGAGACGCGTTACCTTCACTGCTGCTTGATCTCAGCCTTAGGTCATACATTCTCTTCTCAGATCACGTACACACATCTGTTTCAGTAAATTTGGAGGGAAACGCCTAGTAATTGCGCTCTGGGATTCCAAAGAGTGAACGGAAGGGAGATTAAAAAATAGCTGAACCCTGAGAACCTAGTACAGACTAGGTTCCTCTTGGGAGGAAGGGTTATGGAATTTCCCAGGTAAAATTCAGTGGCGTGAGAGAGCACCGGAGATTACCTTTATCTTTTACTGTGTGGTGATGTCTCCCACAAAACTTTCTGCACTTGTGTGAAACTCTCAACGTAGATTTATTTCCATTTGAAATATTGTGGTACTTTTTCTTAAAGTAAGTGTGAATTTTTGTACCTAGGTGCAAGCCGAGATTCGGTCCTCACCCCCAGCACATTAAAGAAAAAGGGCTTTCCTCAAAAGACTATAGTTTCCTCAAACTATAATATGCTCCGAGTCATGTCTTTGTAGGATGTTTTGTTTGTATATACTTGATTTTTATTGATTTGGGGGAGAGAGGAAGAGACAGAGACATCTATTTGTTCCACCTGTTGATGCATTCATTGGTTGATTCTTGTACGTGCCCTGAGTGGGCACAGAACTGCAATCTTGGTGTATTGGGACAACACTCTTAATCAACTGAGCTCCCTGGCCAGGGCTATATATCCTTGATTTTTAAAGGGGAGTGTTTGAGATTCCTTTTTCTATATTAACCAGAGTGGAGTCTAGCAAACTTATTACAAATACAGCCTCATTTTATAGTTACTCAAAATGTCCAGTGATCTTCAGCATTTCTGGGTAATGCTTTTAACATGTTTGTCTTTCATTATGAGTTAGTTTTCCAGTGTCTAATTTTATCACTTGCTGATTGTTGGAGAAGTGTTTTGGGGCTATGTTAGCATACTCCCTTGCTACTACATAAACAAACAAAAGAAGAAACCCTTAGTTCAGACTATTTTGAAATATTTAGCTTTCATAATGTTTTACCTCTTAGACTTTTTAGAGTTATTGCAAAGGCTCTGAGGTGAGAGCATGCCTGGTGTGTTAGAGGAGCAGTAAGGGGGCGGATATGGCTGAAACAGTGAGACCGAAGTGGGGAGGAAATGAGGTCAGAGAGATAATTGGTAACTTGCTCCGGATCTTCCAATGCATTGCCATTGCCTTCCACTGGGTCCCCATCACCTGATGCCCATATCTAATGACTGTCCATAACTGTTGGTAGGTAGGGTCTTTACTGAACACTTATTTGTGTCTGCAGATTACTCTCTGTGGAAA
Source organism: Tonatia bakeri (assembly GCA_004024845.1). Taxonomy (NCBI): domain Eukaryota; kingdom Metazoa; phylum Chordata; class Mammalia; order Chiroptera; family Phyllostomidae; genus Tonatia; species Tonatia bakeri. The sequence goes on along the minus strand of PVIA01015496.1, from coordinate 17,252 downwards.
TGGTCTGTAATATTATAACAGTTTATTGCCAGTAACTTGTTATGACATCATACAGACATAGTTTTCATTGTGTGAGTGAGAAAGAAACCTGAAATTGTCCTCTACAAATGCTTTTATGTAATCATTCCTATAGAAATGTATAACAAAGTTGCTTCAGGCAAAACTACTTTAATAACTGGGCTGTAGTGCTTAAAGCTGAGAATAATGATTATCCTTAGTTGCTTTTCATGAGGAAATCTGTCTTTTTATTTGCTGGCTTGTTATATATTTGGTTATGGTATGATTCATTTATGATGAACCATCTTAATGGTTTGTACTGATTATTTGGTCATTAACATACTGTATTTGTTTCCTTGGTTTTTAATTTATACAATTACTTTTTCTTGCTTGATTCATTTTGTTCACAACTGCTTGTCACCTTGGGTTAGGTCTGACTTCTTCAAACATACCAGAAGCAGTTACGGTATAGGAGAGGTTGAAGTTTCAATTCTTTATTCAACCAGTGCTTTATAGGCATTCATGACTGACACCTAGTGGGATTTACTAGTCAGTGGTATGAAACATTATTGCAGCAAGTGGCTAATAGAAGCTCATTAATTAAAGGTACTTAGTTATTGTGTCTTTTTTTCTTTGTGTATTTTGAAAATTTCAGATTTAATTCTATTCTAAAATGTGAAATTGTATGGCTGTAATTGAAGGCATTCTGCTTTTCATTTGCCCTTTAACTTTTGCATCTTTATTATTTCATCTATAATAATCGCTTCTTACTTTATTTCTCTGTCCTTGATTGGGAGGTTTCAGACTGGTGGCTCTGGATGTGTTTTCTTTGGCATGCATGTTGTCTGAAAACTTTTGAATTAGTTGCCAATATATAAAAACCTAGGATTTCCATTTTTTTGAAAGACTTCTTTAGATTTCAAATCCTATCACTTCTCCACCTAATCAAATTATTCTCTAAACATAATATACTTTTTTATGTCTTCCCACCTTTTCATATGTGTTTTCTCTACCTAGAATTACTTTGCCTCTCTTTTTCTGGGATGAACCTCTCTGTTTAATCTTTAACATATAGTACTAAAACCTTCACTCCATGAAAAGTCATTCCAGTGTCCTCAGGTAAGGTATCTTGCACCCTCCACTGTGCTCTCATAGCACGTTTATTCTTGCTTTTATTATAGAACTTACCTGTCGAGTTGTTGTCTTCTCGCATACTTACCTCTTCTGTTAGACTGTAAGAGTATGTAAGTTAGGATACATGTTTTCCTTCCATTCATAGTGCTTGCAACATTAGATCTGTAATATTGGTAGGGTTAGATTTTTTTTCCTTTCTCATATTCTGTTATTTTGTTTCTTTCCTATAGATAATCTACTGGGGATTTCTTGGGTTGACAGTTCATGGATCCCCGCTTTGAACAGTGGAAATGTCCTGGATTACTTTTCAGAAAGAAGTAATCCCTTTTATGACAGAACATGTAATAATGAAGTGGTCAAAATGCAGAGACTAACATTAGAACACTTAAAGTAAGTTTTAAGAAGGTAGCATCTTTGCCAACTAGAGGTTCTGCAGTGAACATTTCTTTCAAGCTGTGGATCATGAAGTACAGAGTAGAAGTTGTGGAAGAACTGGAGTTCCGTTTGGGTTTGTAAAAATGTTTGATGTGCAAAGGAATTAGTAGTAGTCATTTGTTGCTTAGGAAGCCTTCTGTGTGTAACTCCATATATTACTGTCCAATTAAAATATAGCTATGAGGTTTAGATATAGGTATGATCAGTGATTTTAGCAATGCAGCTGTTATTCTCAACTTAGTATCTATAATAACTGTCTTCTCTACATTTAATTTAATGTTTTTAGTAGGTTTGTAGTAGATTTATCTTTGTATGACAAATAAAGCAAATACAATTTTAGCCTTGGCTGGTGTGGCTCAGTGGATTGAGTGTGGGCCTGTGAACCAAAGGGTCACTGGTTTGATTCCTAGTCAGGGGACATGCCCGGGTTGTGGTCCAGGTCCTCAGTAGAGGGTATGGGAGGGGCAGCCACACATTGATGTTTCTCTCCCTTTCTCCTTCCCTTCCCCTCCCTCTAAAAATAAGTAAAATTTAAAAAAAAAAGAATTATATAAAGAAAATACAATTTTAGCCAAACAAATGCAAAGCAAGATTCTTCAGACTTAGAATGTTAAGAATTTATTACTGTTACAGAACTTTCTGAAACCACTGTGTAATAAAGTGTTTTTTTTCCTGTCAGTTAAACATCAGGGGGAATTCATAAAATTAAATTTCTGTGGTATTTAAAATTTTTTAAAAAATCCTTACCCAAAGATGTGTTTATTGATTTGAGAGAGGGAGAGAGAGAGAGAGAAACATCTATGTGATAGAGAAACATTTATCAGTTGCCTCCCCATACCTGCCCCAACCAGGGATCAAACCCACAGTCTTGGTATGTTTCCTTACTGGGCATGAGCCCACAGCCTTTTTGGTGTATGGGTCAATGCTCCAGCCAACTGAGTCATCTGGCCAGGGCAAACTTCTGTGGTATTTGAAATAGCTTTTGTTATGAGACAAATGTTTATAACTATTAAGAGAACTGATTGTTACTTATTTTTAAACATAATCTATCAGATCAAGAATGCAGTGGGGCAAGGATAAGGTTTTTGATGTTTGCTGGTGGGGTAAAATGTATAGTTGACATATATAGTCAAAGACATGAAGAGACTTCATGAAGAGACTTCATGTATACTTTTATATTTTACATATATTTATAGATCTAAGGTCAGAAAGCATCATGGTATTTTAGTTGCCTTTTTTGAAACATGCTCTTCAGTGTACTTTCATGATGAAAATTTAAGTTCATCATGAATTTCTGTAAAGAGATTTTGCTAAGAACCAAATCTTATGTTACCTGTATTTTACTACCTCAGAAAATAGCCAGATTTATTAAACAGCTAGTTTTTAATATCAAACATAGGTGGTTTTAATTCTACTTACAGTGTTGCTATTCTTTTGTATAATTGAATGTTCTACAGAATTGCTTGTAGAACATTCATAGATCTCTGGATGTCTGTGTTCTGTTTTCATTCAGTCAGATGGTTGGAGTAGAATACATCCTTTTACATGCTCAAGAGCCCATTCTTTTTATTATTCGGAAGCAACAGCGGCAGTCTCCTACCCAAGGTAAAATGTGTAAACTTCAGGCATTGTTTTCTTCTTAAAACACCATGACTTACTTACTTTCCGAGCCATGTGGTTATTTTGTGGTTTTTTTTTATTGGGTTGTCTTTTGGGGGTCCCCAAGAGAACATACGTGTTCAGTGCTTTACTCGGAGGACTCAGCAGACTCGGCATATAGTCAGTCACATGTACAATTTGTTATGGCCACACAGGCAGGATACACAGCCAGATCAATAAGGGAAAAAGCCTTTATCAAGTGGGATTGGTAGGAATCAATGTGTAAACTTCCTATACTTTCCCTCCTGTGAGGAGGATATACCTCATACACCTCCAGCAGTGAAATGCAGTTCCACATGTATATGTCTGCTCAGGGAGGTCCGTCTCAGACTCTTAGGTGCAGAGTTTTTATTGAGGGCTAATCATGTAGACATCCTCTGCCTGCTAAAATTCCAGACCCTTAGTAGGAAATCAGGTTTCCACTATAATCATATTGTTTGTACAGATTGTCTAGGAAGACTGGTACACCTGGCATAGCTTTATCACTTAGGAAATGTTTCAAAAGCCAAGTTTCACTGGTTACATGTCTGAACACCGCGGGTCTCCCAGCATATCCAAGGACAACTCTGCAAGCACTAACAGCAGCTCTCTGTTTGGAAGCCACCTTTTCCTGTGAGCGCAGTTATTGGGATTCCAACTGATCCTCGAGTATCCCAAGTAACCTTTCTTTTCATAGTCATGGAATCTTAATTCTGTTACAGAATACATAGTAGGTGCAATTGTACCAAATTCATAGAAGGTCAGTTGAAAATTCTCATTGCCACATTCAACCACAAGTCCTACCAGGGTTATACTTCCAAAAACAAACTGGCCTTAGAAATCAAAGTGAAGAGTATAGAATTAGGGTTTGATTTTTTTAAGGTTTTTTTAAATCTATACCCAAAGATATGTTTATTGATTTGAGAGAGAGAGAGAGAAACTTCAGTTGATGGCCTCTTGTTGCTGCTCTGACTGGGAATCGAACCCATGACCTTTTGGTATACAGGACAACACTTCAACCAACTGAGCCCCAGCCAGGGCCAAATTTGATTTTAAATCAAAAACTCACCTATTTCCATAGATGACCATCTTCATCTCTTAATTAGATACCCTCATCAAGACATTTAGTAACAACTCTGATATTATCTGATTCTAGAGAATAACTTGTTAAGGAAGTTGTGGTTCCAGAGTCAGGAATTGAAATTTACTGTAAAAATCTAGAGTTTCTGCCCAGAGAAAAAGAGAACCTTAGAACAAAGGCAAGACCAGAGACAGGATTTCTGTGATCAGAGGGTTCAAGGTGTAGAAGCTATACAAGGTGGCACCAGCCTCAGTAGCAGCTGTTTTACTCCTTAGGACCCAGAACTGGGGCACAGAGGCAAGTTCAAAGTGTGACCGACCGACAGCAGCATTGGATCACATGGGAACTTGTTAGAGATGTGCTGTGCCTGCTGAGAAAGAATGCGATTTTAACAAGATACGCAAGTGACTCTGGGACACGAGTTGGCAGACTCTTTCTCTGAAGGTCCACAGAGTAGATACCTTAGACTTTGTGGGCGTCATGATCTCAGTGACAATTGCTCAACTGCTGCCACAGCAGCTGTAGGCAATAACGATGGGTGTGGCTGTTTTTGAATATAACTTTATTTACAAAATTGGGAATTGCCAGGCCCTGCCTTAAGTTTTAATATGGGAACATGTCAAATTTTAGTCTTTTTTTTAATGGAAATCTATTTATTAACTGATGTATATAGCTGTATTCATAAACATTTTTTTTCTCCTACTGCTTTAGTTATCCCACTGGCTGATTACTATATCATTGCTGGAGTGATCTATCAGGCACCAGACTTAGGATCAGTTATAAACTCTAGAGTGGTAAGTGTCTTCACATTTAAACACTGAAGAAAACTTTTACTCAAGCTACCTTGCTTTCAAGAACAAAGTGGAGTTCTTCTCTCTTGTGTAAGTTGGTGTAAGGTGTTGAGTTTTAGAATGTTTTGAGCGTTGTTCCTGTGGGCCAATTCTGTATTAAAAGTATATACCATAACCCAGCTATGTAGAGATTCAGGTTCTGAAAACTGGAAAATTGCTGTCTTTACAAATGTAATATTTTATATTTACTTTGGAAATTTTGGTTAATCTAATGAGAAATTCAGAAACTTTTTTTTTTTAAACAAGCTTACTGCGGTGCACGGCATTCAGTCAGCTTTTGATGAAGCTATGTCATACTGTCGATATCATCCTTCCAAAGGGTATTGGTGGCACTTCAAAGATCATGAAGAGCAAGGTAGGTAGGACACCTGGACCCTCTGAAAACATTTTTTGGTACTCTAAAAGAATGAAGCTGTGTTTTTTACTCCGAAAGAATGAAGCATTTTTTGGTACTCTAAAAGAATGAAGCTGGTTTTGTTAGGAAAATGGCTGTTGATGATTTCTAGGTCTGTTTTACTTCTTCTTAGGAAGATTCTTCATAGGATGATGACATTGTCACAGCTATAATTTATATAAATAGATGTGATAATAGCTTTCTCATAGGAACAGATGCAAATTTTAATGTTAGGTAAGTGGTATTCTTTGATAAGTGGATTCGAGGTTTTTAAATATTTGGAACATGCAGAGAAAATCATTGATGAGGAATGAATAATGATGATATTTCTTGCTTATGTAACTGTTGAGTCATCTGGAAATTTGGAACCTGAATCCCCCCAGTCTTTTTTTTTAATCCTCACCCAAGGACATATTTCCACTGATTTTTATTTTTACTTTTTTAAAGATTTTATTTATTTATTTTCAGAGAGAGGGAAAGAGAGGGTGAAAGAGAGGAGAGAGACATTGATATGTGAGAGATACATTGGTCGGTTGCCTCTCGCATGCCCTGCTAACTGGGGAACTAGCCTGCAACCCTAGCATGTGCCCTGACTGGGAATCGAATTGGTGACCCTTCGATTTGCAGGTCGGCGCTCAATCCACTGAGCCATACTAATCAAGGCTCCGTTGATTTTTAGAGGAACATTGATTGGTTGCCTCCTGCACATTGATAGGTGCCCCAACTGGGGATCGAACCCTCAATTTAGGCATGTGCTTTGACTGGGAGTCAAATTGGCAAATTTTTGGTGCATGATGCTCCAGCCAACTGAACCACGTGGGCAGGGCTGAATCTGCCCCCCTACCCCGCCACCCGTTTTAAAAGTAGGGGAGATACTCTTAGAGACTTATCCCTGGGTGATCAGTCTGTTTTCTGATCTTGCCATTTTATTATCTGTTGTGATGCCAGAACCCCTAGTTTCCATAGCTGCTAATTTGCTATTTATTCTACAACTTATTTTACCAGTACTTTTGGAAATGCGTGTATAGCAGTATACTTATAGTCTGTATTTCCTTCTCTGAGAAATAGCAGTTCAGAATAAATTACTAATGGAAAAAGTAACCTTTAAATAGAATTCAGACTTATGTGAATGGTTGGTTTCTCAGATACAGTTATATTTATTCTTAGTAGTTGCAGGCTGAACATTATGTAGGAAAGTTTGCATCAGTTAAGTAAACTTCTCCTAAGAGCTCTTTGCTCCTAGCCTAATGAAATGTTTGGAGTAAAACTTACCCGAAGCCCTTCGTTTAGAGATAGTCTCCCAGTTCATCCTATGCCCAGGGAAATTCCACATATCATTAATTTCAGAATTTCTCTAGTAAGTTCTTTTTTTTTTTTCCCTTGTTTTGAGGATCTTCTATTGTTTGGTTTATCCTATTTTTTTCAGTGAATTATAATCTTCATAACTGAGGTTGGTAACTTGGGGAATTTGTGAAAGTTGCATTTTCCATTTGCACCTGTAAGGTTTCATGGGAAAAGACCGTTTAATACACTTAAAATATACACAAGATAATTTCAGACAAATAATTCGGATTGTGATTTTGATAATTATGGAAAATGTTACCCTTCAAATTCTCTTGTCTATCCATGCTTATATACTAAAACTAAAGTTTTTTTAATGTATTTTCAGTTACAGTTTATATTCAGTATTATTTTGTATTAGTTTTAGATGTACAGCATAGTGGTTAGACAGTCATATACTTTACAAAGTTAAAACTGAAGTATCTTTAAAAGACATCAGCTTTTTAAATGTTAGAATGTGAACTTCATATAAGAGGGAAAGTTAGAACACTTCTTTGTATACTCTGTGTTCAACTTACTGCAGTATTATTTCTGAACTAGCAGTCATTGAAAATAATGAAGTTTGAGTATATTTGTGCTGGACAAAGATTTATAAAATATAAAACATCAAACTAGGCAGTGCTTTGATTTGGACTCGATATTTTAACAGATAAAGTCAAACCTAAAACCAAAAGGAAAGAAGAACCAAGCTCTATTTTCCAGAGGCAACGCGTGGATGCCTTACTCCTAGACCTGAGACAAAAGTTTCCACCCAAGTTTGTGCAGGTAATGAGGACATGTGTGATTATTTTGATTTGACATTGGTTTTTGGTATATTTATTTTTATTTACTTTAAATTTTTATTGATTTTTAGAGGGAGGTAGAGAGAGAGAAATACCAGTTTGTAGTTTCACTTATTTATGGATTTACTGGTTGACTCTTGCGTGTGCCCTGACGGAAGATCAGATCCGCAACCTTGGTGCATCGGGACGACACTCTCACCAGCTGAACCACCCGGCCAGGGCCGGCGTATTTATTCTCAATTGAGAACTGTTTCAGATGTGACCTAAAAATACTGATTTTCCTCATTAGTTATAAAATGATCTCTAATCAAAGGGGAGACTTTGGAGGACTTAATGGGGAAAGTGGGTAAAGGAAATGGAATTAATGCACCCCCCTCCCAGGGGAAATTCTGTGTGTCATTAATTTCAGTGCTCTATGCAGCTGAGTTTGATTCCTCACTGAATCTTAACAGCCTGTTAGGACTACATATAGACAATATTCTCGTTCAAAAGATTGTCAAAAGTGTCATAAATGGTAGCAAAAATAGAATCTGAAACTCATGCTGTGTTTACTCTGTGTGCTCATTTCCAGCCTGATGTAGTGGATATTTTAAGTCCTTAAATGAGAACAGTTAAAACTTTTGTAACCAAAAAAAACAAAACAAAAACAAAAAGGAACATTTGAGGCATAAGGTTTGGCGTGATAAATGGAGGGGACAGGAGTAATTAATTATAAGAGTTACATCACCTTGGTGTTTAAGTTGTAGGAATTCCATGTTATTTTGGGAGTTTCAACAGTAGTAGCAAATCCACCTGCCATTCTACTAAATGAGCTGTTGAAGTGAAATAGCTGTGAGATGGAATATGTGAACCTGTCATTCTCATAGTTAATCTCAGTTCTTATGGTGCCTTTACAGGGCTATGTATACACAAGATTATATATACTGTGTTTTTTTTTTGTGGGGGACCTAATTAAGAGATTTCTGAGGGTAATTTTAGATTAAATGAGATTCTTCATACCGTGTATGGGAGATACCCCATCCCTTGGAGCTCTCCTGGCTGCCGTGGATGAGAACAAATCGTCGTGGACACAACCTTGTTCCCACAGGAAAGGGGGTGGCAATTCCCTCTACTGGAGAATGCCCCAAGCTTTTCTCCCAAACAGCTTTTATTGGGAATGGTATGTGTAGGTGTACACAGCACATATGCATAGCTCATCAATCAATGTCAAAAGGCTATAGTCATACAAAAACAGGTATTATCTATAGATAACAATGGAAGGAACACAGAGATCTGTCATAGGTCAGGGTCTGTTAGTCATACTGACACTAGAGGGTCTTTAAGATGTGTTTCATGAGATAAGGGTTTACTTCTTATGCTTTGAACTTAAACACATGGTTTGTATCAGCAGGGCTATGCTGAGCAGAGCAAACTTCAAAGGATACAATGTACATTTCAGGCCTGATTCCCATGGGAACCCTGGTGTTAGAGTTGGGTCATGTCTGCCACCTGCGTTACCAGGTTTTCCGGGGCGACTTACTAGCCCCTTTCTGAGCCTGCTCTTGTGGGGCTGCAGTCCCTGAAACCGTGCAGAGTGGTCCCCAATACCATGAGATGACTTTAGAACAGGCCCCCCCCCGCTCCCTTCCCTGACTTCACCCTAGGAGAGACATGTGCTATTAGAATGGTTATGTGGTGGGGAGGGAACAGGACATAGCTGGATCAGGACAGGAAAGCCAGTTTCCTTCACAAGTCAGGAAAGGACAGAGAAATCTCATGATGACACTTGAAAATGAAACAGTGTCTGATAAATAAATGAATTACAGCTGTGTGTAGGGTGATGTGTAACCCCTACAGAGTGTAAATGGTTAGGTATGGTTGACCATTCACTCAATGAGTACTCAGTATATACCGGGAAGGCCAGGGGAAGAACACCTAGACCTGCACAGTGCAGTAGCCGTCAGGCACACGTGACTAATGAGCACTCGAAACACAGCCAGTCCACAACTCATTTTACACGAGTTGTGACGTGTAAAATACAGACTGGGATCAAAGGCTTGATACTGAAAAACAGGAACTTCATTAAAATTTAAAATATTGATTATATGTTGAAATAATATTTCAGATATATTTGGTTTAAAATATAAAATCCACCTGTTTGTGAAAATATGACTACTGGGAAATTTAAAATTACATATGTAACTTGTAATTGAGGCTCATATTTCTTTTGCATAAAGTTGATCTAGAAAATGGGAATAGAGCATGTAAAACCAGAAATATAAGTGTTAATGAGAACAAACAAATACACAGAACCAGAAAGTCCTTAGTTTTTTTCTCCCTAGTTCCTTGAGGTGTAAGGTTAGATTATTTGAGAACTTTTTCTTTTTAGTATTGGCACTTAGCACTATCAACTTCTCTCCTAGTGTTGCTTTTGCTGCATTCCATAAGTTTTGGTATGTTGTGTTTTCATTTTCATTTCTCTTCAGATAATTTCTTATTTCCCTTATGATTTCTCTTTTGGCCCATTGGTTGTTCAGGAGTGTGTTGTTTAATTTCCAAATATGAGTTAGTAGCAGGAAGGACATAGTGAAGATTAAAAATAACTGAAGTAGAGACTAGAAAAACAGTAGAAAAAAAATCAGTGAAAAAGAATTGGTGGTTTTTTAAAATTATTTTTAAGAGTTGGTATTTTTTAAAAGGAAACAAAATTAACATTTTCAGCTAGACAAAAAAAGGAGGAGACTCAAATTAGTGCAATTAGGAACAGAAGAGGAAGCATTGCAGCTGGTGTCACAGGAACAAGAAGACCATAGGAGATTAGACTACTATAAGTAATTATATGCCAACAAATTGAACAACCTAGAAGAAATTCCTAGAAACATGCAGCCCAAGACTGAGCCATGAAGAAATAGAAACTTGGAACAGACCAAAAACGAGTATCAGTAATCACAACCTCAACAAACAAAAGTTTAGCACCAGATGGCTTCACAAGTGAATTCTACCAAATGTTTAAAGAGAATACCAATTCTTCCAGACTCTTCAGTAAAAAAACTGAAGAGGTGGGAACACTTCCAAGTTCATTTTATGAGGCCAACATTATTCTAATATCAGAGACAAAGATACGACAGGAAGACCACAGTCCCGTGTCCCTGATGAACGTAGATGCAGATGTCCTTACTGAAATACTAGCAAACTGGATCCAGCAACACACTAGAAGGGTCGTATACACGATCAAGTGGAACTTACCCCTGAGATGCAAGGATGGTTTAATACACTAAAATAAATCAGTATGATACACCACATTATCAGAATAAAGGATAAAAATTGCACGATGATCTCAATACATGCAGAAAAGGCATTTGAAAATCTTTTGTTATAAAAATGCTCAACAAAATGGGTGTTAAAGGAATGTACCTGTACATAAAAAAGGCTGTATGTGAGAGACCCACAGCTATTACATTCAGTGGTGAAAAACAAAACTTTTTCTCTCAGATCAGGAACAAGACAAGGATACTTACCCTTCACACTTCTTTCCGATGTCATACTGGAAGTCCTAGCCAGAGAAATTAAGCAAGAAAAAGAAATAAAAGGTATCCCATTGGGAAAAAAGTAAAATTGTCTCTTATTGCAGATGACATGATCTTAAACATAGCAAACCCTGAAGACTCCACTGAAAATCTGTTAGAACTAATCAATGAATCCAGTAAAGTTGCTGCATACGAAATAGGTTGCATTTCTATGTACTAACAGTTCACTGTCTGAAAAGGATATTAAGAAAACAATCCCATTTACAATAACATTAAAAAAAACCCTTAGGGTTGAACTGTTTGTTTCCAGCGTTATTGAGATACAGTGGCCGTGCCGTCTAACGCTGTGTAAGTGTGAGGTGCACGGTGTACTGATCTGATGCACTCACGTGTGCAGGATGGTTACTACCACAGCGTTAGCGGACACCATCATGTCACATAAGTAGCATTTCTTTTTTTGTGGTGAAATCATTTAAGATTTACTCCAAGCAACTTTCAAGTATGTAAGACAGTATTATTAACTGTAATCACCATGTTACACATTAGATCCCCAGAACTTAATTCATTTTGTAACTGCAAATTTGTATTCTTTGACTAATATCTCCCCATGTCCCTCGCCCCCACCCCAACCCCCCCCCCACTGGTGTCCACCACTTTACTCTCTGTTTATATGATTGGCTTCTTTAGATTACACATATAAGTGACATTTTAATAGTATTTGTCTTTTGCTGTCTGACTTAATTTCACTTAATACCTTCAAGGTTAGCCCCTTCTTTTCCCCAAAGGGAAGATTTTCTTTTAACGGCTGAAAATATTTCATCTTATCCATTAATTTGTTGATGGACAAGTAGATTGTTTCTTTATCTTGGCTGTTGTGAATAATGCTGCAATAAACATGGGAATGCACATATCTCATTGAGATCCTCTTTTCATTTCCTTTCAGTATATATCCAGAAGGGGAATTGCTGGCTCATTAGTAGTTCTATCTTAAATTATTTTAGGAACATTCACTCTGTTTTCCCTAGTGGCTGTAACAGTTTGCAGTCTTACCAACAGTGCACAAGGGTTCTCTTTTCTTTGCATCCTCACCAGGACTTCTACACCAACACTTACATCTTGTTTTTTTTTTTTATGATAGCTATACTAACAGGTGTGACGTGATTATCTCAAATATTTTCTTCAGTTTGGTAGGTTGCCTTTAATTTGTTGATGGTTACCTTTGCTGTGCGGAAGTTTTTTAATTTGATGCAGTCCCTCTACTTTATTTTTGCCTTTGAAGCATTTACTTTTGGTGTCGAATTCAAGAAATCATCCCTAAGACTGATGTTAAGGAACTTACTACCACCTATGTTTTCTTCTAGGAAAGTTTTGGATTCAGATCTTATGTCAGGAATTTAATCCATTTTGAGTTGATTTTTGTGTATTGTGTTAAATAGTGATTCAGTTTCACTGTTTTGCATGTGGCTATCCAGTATTTACAGCATCATTTATTGAGGATACTGTCCTGTCATCGTTGTATACTCTTGGCCCTTTGTTGTGGATTAATTGACTCTATATGTGTGGCTTTATTTCTGGGCTCTGTGTTCTGTTCCATTGGTATATGTCTTTTTATGCCAATACTGTGCTGTTCTGGTTACTATAGCTTTGTAATGTAGTTTGAAATCTGAGATATCTACATGCTTATGTGTATTGCAACATTAATCACTATAGCCAAGGTGTGGAAACAACCCAAATGTCCATTAAGAGATGAATGGAGAGCACTGGCTAGGTGGCTCAGTTGGTTGGAGCATCATCCCATACACTAAATGTTACAGGTTCGATTCCTGGTCAGGGCACATACCTAAGTTGTGGCTTTGACCCCTGGTCGGGGCATGTATGGGAGGTAACAATCAATGTTTCTCTCTCTCTCTCTCAATATCCTCAGGTAAGAATTTAAAAAAGAGAGAGAGATGAATGTAGAAAGAAACTGGTGTATACATACGGTAGATATTAATTCAGCCTTTATAAAAGAAAGAATACCTTTTGCAGCATCCTGGATGGACCTGGACTATATTATGCTAATTGAAGTAAGTCAGTCACAGACGGATGGATAGATGCTGTATGATTTCACGTACATAAAGTATCTAAGATAGTGAAACTTATACATGCAGAAAATTTTATGGTGGTTGCTAGAGGATGGAGGAAGGGGGGAAATAGGGAGTTGTTAACTGGATGTAAAGTTACAGTTAGACAATGTGAATAAGTTCTGGAGGTCTGCTATTCAAAATCACAGCATAAAATTGTCATTTTTCAGAACCCCGCCTGTCTTTCAACCATCCAAGGGCCAAAATCCAACGCCCAAAGAAAGAGCATGTTCCACTCTGTGATAGAACTAGGGAAGAAGGGTGGCTTCCTCTGGAATGCTTCCTCCAGAGTAATTCCTTCGCTCCTCCTACCTAAAATGTTTCTCCTCGGATCTAGAAAAGAAAATAGATTCTTGGTCAACTTGAAATCTCTCCTATGAACTCCTGTTTATCTCTTGTATTTCCCAGAACCATTTGTAGTTCAGAACTTCCTCCTTCTTATCCATTGTATTGAACAGTTAAGCTTCTAGATCCTAGGAATGTTGCCCATTAGGGGGATGCTCAGGAGAGTATTAGAGGAGTCCTGACTGTTTTGAGGCTCCTTTTTCTATATTTTAATTCTTATTACCACTGACCGTCACACTAACTCTGATACAATGGGAATTCAGGCCCTCAGAGTCTTTTATGATGAATGTCTTTTCAGTGCTGTTTTAGGAAGCTACTAGAATACCATAGACTGTTACTTCAGCTAGGTTTTTCCCAAGGTTACAAGATTAAATATTATCAGAAAGGCACCCCCATTCTACTTTGTCATCTCAAGCCACATCCTACTAGTTTGACAGTATTCCCTAGGAAACATTAGACAGTGCATATTGTGTCGATAATGACATTATTCCAATATCCAGATGTAGTTCAAATGGTTTGGTGCTAGCAGTATAAGAATACTCCCTCTCAGTTTCTCACTTCCTCAGTGCACGCCAAATATTTGCTTTCCTATTTTAAATTTAAAAAGATTTGTTGACGTGTTTAAGCCTAAGATGTTCATAAGATATGTGATAATGTGGCTGTGTTGGAGGTTTCTGTGACCTCACGATGTTTGGTGATTTGTGTAGAGGTCTCACAGTACTTACTGCAGTGACATAGTAAAGATATACAGCCAGTTACAGGGGAAACAATGTAAGTGGAGGCTTCCCTGTACTCTCTCCTTCCCACAAGGGGTCACACTGAGTCTCCTTCTGTCAACAGTGAAAATGCAGCAACATGTATGTGATAGTTCTGTCTAAGGAACTCCATTAGAGACTTGAGGCCTGTGTTTTTTTTGGTGGGGGTGGGAGGAGGGTGTCACGTATGTGCTGTATCTAAGAGCAGGTACTGAAATTCCACGTTCCCTGCATAAACAGCATTATGTGTACAAACAGTCTAGGTGCAGTGGCCACCATTATCAGTTAGGGAATGATGGGAATCCTCCAGAAATCCAAGTTCCTAGTCCCCAGCCAAGGGCCAGACTTGCAGGTTGGCCTTTCTAAGGAAAGCAGCCTCAGGCCTTCTGTGTTAACCTTTCTGCACAGTGGGTCATAATACAGAGCTCAGTTTTAGTTGAAGTGTAACAGTTCCCAGAACTTGCTGGTAGGCACTTGGCAAGCATGAATCTGGCACATGTGATATCAGAAAATTCTGTAGTCTTTAGTCAGGAATAGATAAGAAAGCCTAAGGAGGGCATCAAAAAGAAATTCAGAAAACAAAGGGAGTCATTAACTTTGAAGTGACAGAGATAACTTGAGATAACAGAATATATAAAGGTGTTTTATGTTGGTGTGTGTGTGTGTGCACGTATGTGTGTAAAGGTGTAATAAGTTCGAAGGTAGATAAATGGGAGGGAACTTGGGGCATTGACTTTTTTCTTTTAACGTAAGAGGTAGAGTCATCAGCTGAGAGTGTGTGGTAAGTTGTGAGCCTTGCAGAGGAAGGAAGAGGAGGAAAGTGTTTTAAAGCATTTCACTTGAGAAATAGGGAAAGGGAGGTGACAGGACTCAATTATGTAAAAGAACTGCTGTGCAGATTGAAAGATCTGACCTTTTCCTGACTCCTAGCACCCCGATCATTTTTTTTCTGCAGTTCGATTTTTAATAGTACACTCATCGGAAGTTCATAGAAAAGTGCCTTTCTCCTCTATTTCCCACACCTGCGAACTTTAAAAGTCAGAGTGTTCGTCCAAACTTTATTCTACTTTTTTTTATAGCTCTTACCCTAAGCAAGTAAGTCTGAAGAATTGAAAGCCTCTATTTTCCATTCTGTTATTCCTCTTCCATTGGATTCTACTTAGCTGATACGTATTTGTAAATCAGAGTAGCCTGGATGTGGAGGCAGAGGGCTTTATAGGTGTCGAAGGGTTATTGTGTTTGACTCTTCCGTTCTAGTTTTAGATTTGTCTTTTCTGACACAGGTGAATAAGAAGTAGAAAATGATAAATTTACTTTTTATGGTACATAGTTCCTCTTCATGAAATCATTTACAATGTAATTTGAATGAAGGTATGATTTTAATAAGAATTATGAAGTCAGGAAGAAAACTTTGCTAACCTCTGTTTTTTTTCTACTTCTCCCCACTCCCTCTCCTTTGTTTTCTCTTTTTTCAATTACAGCAAAAGTCTGGAGAAAAGCCTGTCCCAGGTATGGTGTGTCTGGTATTCTTATTAAAATTGAAACGAGATCCAACAGCCTGTTTAACTCAGTGACAGCTATAGCATGTGAGATGAGCTGTTGTCACTTTGTCCTAGATTCTCTCATTGTAGTTTGTTGCTCCTGACCTTTGAGACTTGCTGAACTGCCAAAAGTTGGTGCTTTTGTGGTAGTGATACTAGTACTTAAAAGGTGAATCAGAGTGGGAAGAGTAGGAATTGAGGAGGTGTGAAAAGCCAAGATGATTTGAGGTTTTGAGTTCAAATTTCAATGTGGAAAAAGTTCTGGTTCATCATTGAAAAGAGGCATTGAACCATCCATTGAACTGGGATGAAATAATTATGTATCTTGTTTATGTATAATGTCTCATTTAAAGTCATGGGCTTTTTGTCTAGTATCATATTTACTTGGTATCAGGTTTTTGGGTTTGTGAACAGGTTCTTCCACATCTGCCTGATGAAGCAGCTAAAGTTAGAACTTGAGGGGAGGAGGGATTCTAGATGGATTGGGGAGTCTGAACCATTCACATTAACTGTCGTCTAAATTGATCCCATCCATCCATTCTTTGCCCCTCCAAAAAATACCTGCTTTTCATGGGCAGTGGATCAGACAAAGAAAGAGGCAGAACCTACCCCCGAAACTGTGAAGTCTGAAGAGAAGGAGACCACGAAGAACGTCCAACAGACTGCGGGCACCAAAGGCCCCCCGGAGAAACGAATGAGACTTCAGTGAGTACTGGACGAGAGGGAAGCTGCCAGGACTTCTTGTCCATTATTATCCCTCATCACTGTGAAAGGCTCTTGACTTTACAAGTTCTTTGTCATAGTCCTTTCATTTGTATAGAATGTGCTTGTTCTTTAAAAAAGGATATAAGGACCCTTGAGCTTTCCAGATGGGTATTTGTGTCTTTTGTAACCTTTCCCCTACAGGACACTTGATCGGCCCCCTCACTCACATGTGTACTGACTGCTTTTTTTTGTTTAAAACCAAATAAAGGTATTTGTCTAAATTACTTAATCATGGCATTTCCCCCTTATTTCTCTCTGAAATATTTCCAGATGCACTTTGTAAATACAAAGGATTAATATTAATGTAGTAACTAAGCCTACTTTCTTAGTTGCATATTTCTCAGTATTAAAATACTAAAGTTGAGAGTTCCGGCCAAGATGGAGGCATAGGCAGTCACATTGTGCTTCCTTGCGCAACCAAGACTGAAGACAACAAAGATTGAGAAACAATTAACAACTAGAACAGAGAGAAATTAATTGAACAGAAGTCGGGCTCCAGTACATCCAGACTGGTAAGGAGCGGCGGAGTCGGGAGGCCTGCGTAGTGGGGTCGAGGGGTCCCGG
>PVIA01015495.1:0-22537 GCA_004024845.1 Tonatia bakeri | reverse complement strand
AGCCAGGGCAAGGATAAGATTTCTTAATAATCTAATAAGGAAAAATATATATACTTGAAGATTTAAAAAGGTTCCAAGTACTTGATAGTGCAGTCTACCCTTGGGAAATTTTGTGGCTATAACTTACAGATCAAGTGATCTTTTTCCAGTTTAGAATGTTCTCTGGCCTTTGTGCTAATGTGCAGTTACTATACCCTTTAGTAAAAGAATATAGTAACTGTTCTTGAACTGCTTCACAATTTATAGAGAGGATTATAAAATACTAATTACCCTAAGAATTGTTATGAATTAGCTAGTTTTCCTATGTATGGATATGGTAGGCAGAATAATTTCATTCTCACAAAGATGACCACCTCCCACTTCAAATAACATGTGAAAATGATAGGTTACATGGCAAAGTGGAATTATGATTCCAGATAGAATTGAGGACGTAAATCAGTTAACCTTAACATATGAAGATTAGCATGGATTATCTGAATGAGCCCAAAGTAGTCACAAATATTTTTAAATGAGGAACAGTTGTTGAAGAGTCATAATGAGACAGATGGCATCTTGAGAAAGATTTGACTGGCTTTGAAAATGGAAGAGATCACGAGCCCAGGAATGTGGATAGCCTCCAGAAGCTAGATAAGTCAAGGAAGTAGATTCTCCTCTCCAGAGCCTCCAGAAAAAATACCATCCTGCTAAAACCTTAATTATAGCCAGTGAGGCCCACTTTGAACATCTGCCCCCCAACCTGTAAAGTAATAAATTTGTGCTGCATTCAGCCCTTAAGTTTGTGATAATTTCTCACAGCAGCAATAGGAAATTAATACAGTGGGGTTTTTTTCCCTTCTAATATTTATGGTTGAATTAGGCAATATGCACTAAAATATTATGAACTCATTTAATATGTTATGAACTACTGTCCTAATACATATTAAACTAACCTAACAATCATATTTATTATACATTTTCTTAAAAGAACAATAACAGCATAATATAATTCAGTCCTGTAGAAACCACGATTTCAGCTTTGTGGCCTCCAGAATTGTGAGAAAATAAATGGCTGTTATTTTAAGCCACCAAATTTATAGTAATTTATTATGGTAGCCATAAGAATCTAATACAGAGGCCTATATAATTCAATGAAGAAAGAATTGTTTTTGAACTAGATACCTGTTTTTAAAAATGATCTTTGACCTTTTCCTCACATATACACAAAAATTAAGTTGAAATAGATTGTAGACCTCAGTTTAAAAAGTAAAACATTAGCTCTGGCTGGTGTGGCTCAGTGGATTGAGTGCCAACCTGCAAAACAAAGAGTCACCAGTTCGATTCCCAGTCAGGGCACAAGCCTGTGTTGTAGGCCAGGTACCCAACAGAGGGTGCCCGAGGGGCAACCACACATTGACGTTTCTTTCCTCTTTCTCCCTTCTTGTTCTAAAAATAAATAAAAAGGAAAACTTTAAAATTTCTGCCAAAAATATAGAAAATCTTCATAACCTCAAGTTAAGCAAATGTTTCTTAGATATGATACAAGAAGCATAAAAGAAAAATTGATAAATTGGATTTCATTAAAATGCAAATCTACTCTTCAAAGATATTGTAAGAAAATGAAAAGTCAAGACATAGTCTAGGAGAAAACATGAACTTATGAAACTTAAAAACAAAAAGCTTTCTCCAGAATACATAAAGAACCCTTATAATTCAATTAGATAAACAACCCTATTAACAAAAATGGACAAAAGATTTAGACACTTCACAATGATACATCACTAGCCAATAAATACATGAAGGATTGCTTTGTCACTAAGCATCATAGACATGAAAATGAAAGCCACATTGAAAAACCACTTCATACTGAGTAAAATGGTTTAAATTAAAGAAACATCAAACTATGGGGAGTATGTGGAATAACTGGAACATTCATACATTGTTAGTGGGAGTGCAAAATGATACAAACCCTCTGGAAAACAACTAGTGATTATTATAAAGTTAAACATACCACCTAACCCAACAATTGCACTCTTGGGTATTAACCCTTTACCTCAAAGAAATGAACATGTATTGTCCACATAAAGACTTGGACATTCATAACACATTTCATAAAAATAATATATAGTTGGACACAACCCAAATATTCAACACATGTGAATGAATAAATTACAATACATTCACACAATAGAACACTTCTCAGAAATTAAAAGGACAGAATGATTAATTATGCAACAAAATGGATAAATATCAAAAACAATGGGTTACATAAGAGGGGTCATACTGTTGATTCTATTTATATAAAAATCTAGATAAAGCAAAATGAATTTATAGTGACAGAAAGTAGGTCACAGTTGACTGGGGATGGGGCTGAGGGCATGCTGACTACAAAGGAGAACAAGGGAACTTGGAGGGATGATAAAAATATTCTATATTTTTATGTGGTCATGTTTATATGGATGTTTACATTTATAAAAACTCATTGTATTGTATAAAATCTAAATATGAAAGTAATTCCAAACGGAAAAAGTGTTGGGATTCTTGTTGGTACTGTATTATTAAATATCTAGATCAATTTGAGTTGTCTGACTCATGAATTTGATACATACCTTCTCTTACATAGATCTTCTTTAGGTTCTTCCAATAATATTTTAGGTTTTTCTGTGTAGAGACTTATATGTCTTTCCTAGAAGTAAACTATTACACATGATATCTTTTTTATTTTATTTTCTAATTATCTGTTTTTGGTTTACAGATATAATTGACTTATTTTATATCAGTCCTGTGTCCATCAAGCTTCCTAATTTCACTTACTAATTCTAGTAAAATATGTGTAATTTATTTTGAATTCTTTATTATGTATACAATTAAGTCATCTAAAAATAACGTGTTTTTTTACTTCATGTGAAAGTAAAAAAGCTTTCAGTTTTTACTTCATAATTCTTAAAGTTTTTCTTTTTTCTTGTTTTATAGTGCTTAGAAGGATCTCCAGCACAAAGCTGACTAGAAGTGATAACAGCAGGCACTGATCTCAAATGAAAAAAGATGCAACATTTAACTGTCAAATATGATGTTTCCTGGAAGTTACTTGTAGATTCCCTTTAGCAGATTAAGAAAATTTCTTTCTGCCCTGGCTGGTGTAGCTCAGTGGCTTGAGTGCTGGCCTGCAAACCAAAGGATCACTGGTTCAATTCCTAGTTAGGACACATGCCTTGGTTGCAGGCCAGGTCCCTGGTAGGGGGTGCGCGAGAAGCAACCACACATTGATGTTTCTCTCCTCTTTCTCCCTCCTTTCCCCTCTCTCTAAAAAAATAAATAAATAAACATTTTTTAAAGAAAAATTTTATATTCTTAGATTATAAATCAATGAGATTGTAGAAGAGGTGAATTTTAATAAATGCTTTTCTGTGTTTGTTGAGGTAAATTTTTTCCATTTCATGAGTCAGCAAAGTTATAAAGGACCAAGTAGTAAATACTTTAGGTTTTTCAGGCCATCAAGGGTCCATTGCAATTGTGCAGCTCTTCATTTTAGCAGGAAAGCAGTGATAATATAGAAATTAATGGACATAGCTATGTTCCCATAAAACTTTATTTACAAAAACAGGATTAGCAGTGGGCCAAATTTGGTCATAGGGGAAGAAGTTTGACAGTTCTTGCTTATATCTGTTAATGTGGTAAATTATATTGATTACTTCCTAGAATAAACTCAACTTGGTGTGATGTACATATGATGTGTATATTTGTTTAGGATTTTTTTTGCTTACAATTGTGTACTTGTTCATGAGCGAAATTGGCCTTCAATTTTCCTTTCTTATACTCAGGTTTTGCTATTAAGGTTATGCTGCTTCATAGAAGAAGTATGGAAGCAGTTTCTTTTTTTGTGATGACTTTATATAAGATTGGTGTTACTTCTTTTTTTTAGTGTTCAGTTACAGCTCTCCCCATTTTTCCCCATTACTCTCCCCTGCCCGACCCATTCCTCACCTCCCACATTTAGTCCTCTCCCCACTACCACCCCTGCCCCTGCTGTCTTTGTCCATGGGTCCTTTATACAGATTGGTGTTCTTTCTTTCTTAGGAGTCATAAGTGATGAGACCCCTGGGACAAGTGTTTTTGCTTTGATGTGGAGATTATATATACATACTGTATATATCTGCATGTGTGTGTGTGTGTGTGTGTGTGTGTGTGTTTCTAAACTAACTTCTACTTCCCCACTTTTCTCTTCAATTAAATCTAATCTGATAATAATGAATTTTTTAACTGGGGTGACATTGATGAGATTATACAGGGTGGTACAAAAGTAGGTTTACAGTTGTGAGTACACTAAAGAGTTATTACTTATTAATTGTATTATTTTTTATACAAGCAACTGTAAACCTACTGCTTCTTAAATATATTTTATTGATTACGCTATTACAGTTGTTCCATTACCCCCCATTCATTCCCCTCCACCCTGCACACCCCCCCACCCACATTCCCCTCCTTTAGTTCATGTCCATGTGTCATACTTATAAGTTCTTTAGCTTCTACATTTCCTATACTATTCTTATCCTCCCCCTGTCTATTTTCTACCTATTGTTTTTGCTACTTATTCTCTGTACCTTTACCCCCTCTCCCCCGTCTCCTCTCCCACTCCCCTGTTGATAACCCTCCATGTGATCTCCGTTTCTGTGGTCCTGTTCCTGTTCTAGTTGTTTGCTTAGTTTTTGTTTTTAATCTGATAATAATGGATTTGAGAGTGGCCAATTAGCTCATTTGGTTTGAGAGCTGTGGTGCTGATCATAATGAATTAATCCATTTATTGAACTCTCAATCTCAATTACCGTGGTTTTCCTTTCTACAATTTCCAATAGGTGCTTTATTGATAGTTCCAGTCACAGCTGAAAATCTTGATCTTGTCTTTAATCACTTGAATATAATTACCTTATTTTGAAAACCTGCATTTGATAACTCTGTTATCTGGATCTTAGCTTGTTTCTAGCGCCTGTTGTTTCTCTTGCTCTTTGGTCTCACCTTTTCTTTTGTGTGAATATTTAATTTTTCATTGAGCACAGGATATTACTGCACATGAAAACAGCAACAATTATTTGAGGTTCTGCATATTATTTACCTTCCTCTACGGAGGATTTATTTTTGCTCCTAGCAGGCAGCTAATCAATCAGCGGCACCAGCAAACTTTATCCCAGTACTTCCCAACTTTTTAGCCTTAGAAACATTTTTAACCTCTTAAAAATTATTGAAGACTTCAAAAATTTTATTTTAGCTTTTATTTCTGTAACATATCAATATTTACCATATTACAATTAAAATGTTTTAGTAATTAATGCATGTTAAAATATTAAACTCATATATTGACATATTTCATATATTTCTATTTTAAAAACCTATACTTTCCAAATTTTAAAATAATTAGTGAGAAGAATGAGATTGTAAAATTCTTCAATGTCTGGCTTAATAGAGAATATAGGTGAATTCTCACATCTGCTTCTATATTCAATTGTTGCAATATGTTACTTTGACTGAAGAATAGGGGAAAAGCTTACAAACGTATGTATTGGAATATAGAGAAGTATTTTTATAGCCTTTTTAGATTGCTTCAGATCCATCATTCAGTGATTTCAATCATTACATCTTCTTTGATACTACACCAATATTCAAAAGGTGCTACTTTCTTAAAGTTAAAAGTCTTTAACTTTAAATGTCTCTTTAATTTATGCATGATTGTATATCATGCTTGGTCATTGAAAAATACTGGTCACTGAGTTATGCACATCTTCCCAATGTAGCACTATATTTTAAAAAATCACACTTTAATATCAACACTAATCTTATCGGTAAAGTCTAATTGTATAGAAGTCTAACTGTTCATGGTAATGGATACAAGTCTTCTGAAATTCTAATTTTTGCTTAAAAGCTTTAATTTTATCTTCAGAAACACATAATGCCTATTGCTTTTCTTGAATAAACAGGCTAA
This sequence comes from Tonatia bakeri, assembly GCA_004024845.1. Lineage (NCBI taxonomy): Eukaryota > Metazoa > Chordata > Mammalia > Chiroptera > Phyllostomidae > Tonatia > Tonatia bakeri. Next base: position 16,587 of record PVIA01015495.1, on the reverse strand, counting down.
TTGTGTTCACTTCCAAGAAATGTCTGCCCAAATATCTAACTCTCAATAACCACTGTGTCAGTCATTCTTTCAAGTATAAATAGTGTTCCATGAAAAAAGGAGCCTGGTTTAGCCAGCAACTCAAAGATTTACAAAAGTGCTTTTTCTAAGATAACCACCTTATTTTGAAGGTAGCAGATGTGCCTTACATATACTTCCTATTTTGTTATTCTGAATATGAAAGATGGGTACTCAAGAGTCAAGATTTAATAAAATTGGTATTTTACTGCATATTCAATGACATTCTAAAATAAAATTGGCATTTTTTCATCATTGCTCAGTGTGGTAAAGAATACAATGTGTACTAGTACAGTTTGGTACTACTGCTTCCTTGATTCATGGTAAGATTCCAGCAGTTTTACCCATTTCTTGTGCACTGTCAATGTGAAAGGGCAAATACTGTTTTAATAATATCCCTACAGTTTTCACATTGTGAATCACTTGAAAGGCTTTTGGATACCTCCAAAGATCTGTGTGTCACAGTTTGAGAAACACTGCTTTACCCCAATCATGGATGGAGATGATTCAAAACTTGGGCTTAGTCCCTGTGACAACTGGCCTATTTCTGGTTCCCTTTTAGGTGTTGTGGCCTTGTGGGTCCCAAACAAAAGCCTAGGTGTTTCCTGTGACCTTCACACCCTGACAGGCTTTGAGTTCCAATCTTTGTCTATCAAAGATCTGCTTCATCTAGGCATTGGAAATAGGCATTAACTACTTCAAGGAGAAAATACTAGGCTTACCCCTATGGGTTTTTCTTCTCTTCTGAATCTTGATACCACAAATCCTGTTTCCTTTTTGAACTCAGCATATACATTTTAAAAATTTTTGCCCAGGATTTCTAGTTGTTCTCAATAGATTTGGCTCAACATCAAGATTGCCATTTCTGGAAGCCTCAAGACATTAAACTGTTCATTGATGTTCTTTTTAAAGAAATACTATCTTTTTAAATTATACTATTTAAGTATAAAGACAAACTATGTTTGTTGTAAATTTTTTTAAATAATACAGATATACATATAAAATTTAAAACTATAACTTCTCTCTCCCTACCATGTCTCACTGTTCACTTTCCCTGGCCTCCTACAAAGAAAACCACTTTTGTCAAATTGGTGTATGTCCTTTTACACTTTTCCCTATAGATTTAGAAAAATATATTTCTGTATATATATACATTTTCAAAATATATCAATGGGTTCATGCTATTTTTACTTCCTAATTTCTCTTATAGAATAAGCTTCACTTTTTAGTTAACTAAACGATTGGTAATAGCACTGACCATTTTTCAAGTGTCAGGCACGGCCCTAGATGCACTAGTACATGATTTCATTTGTTCTTCATAACATCCTGCGAAGTAGATATTCTTCCTCTCTTTTCACAAGTCAGGACACGAAGTTGTTGTGTTTTTTTTAAGATTTTTATTTATTTATTTTTAGAGAGGGAAGGGGGAGAGAGAGAGAGAGAGAGAGAGAGAGAGAGAGAGAGAGAGAGAGAGAGAAACATCAATGTGTGGTTGCTGGAAGACATGGCCTGCAACCCAAGCATGTGCCCTGACTGGGAACCGAACCTGCGATGCCTGGTTCGCAGCCCGCGCTCAATCCACTGAGCTACACCAGCCAGGGCAGGAAACGAAGTTTTAATGAAGTGAAATACAGGTAACCAAAGACACACTGTTAAGTCGTATTGTCAATATGAATCCTGATTGTGTCGGTCCTTGTCAATATTCATTTAAGGCTATCATATATCTGAAATAGGTTATAATGTATCATAACTCTTTTTAAATGCCTTTCAATCAAATTTACACACAAATTTATATTAATGTTAATTTCCTGGTGTTGCTATTATACTATACTTATACAACAAATTGGGTAAACTAAGAAGGGTACAAGGAGCCACTCTATACTAGCATTGTAACATCCTGTGTTTACATAATTGTTTTTAAACAAAAAGTTAGGTACTACATGACTCCATTACATAAAATTTTGAATTGAGATAGAATTGACAATAACATATTAGTTTCAGGTGTACAACATTATGATCGGGTACTTACGTACATTGGGAAGTGATCAACACAGTAAGTCTAGTTTACATCCATCCTCATACATAGTAACAAAGTTTTTTCTTGTAGCGAGAACTTTTAGATATATAAATTTTTTGAATTAAATGATACATACGAAGAACAGATTAGTGGTTTCCAGGGAACATGTGGTGGGGAGAGATTGGTATGACTGTAAGTGGGCAGTGCGAATGAATGGTCTTTGTGGTCATGGAACACTTCTGCATCTTGACTGCGGCAGTGGTTTTGTCAATCTATACATAGTAAGTTGCACAGAACTATACATACATGCACAAATGAGTACACGTAGAACTAGTAAAATCGGAATAAGCTTTATGGATTGTACCAATGTCATTTCATGGTTTGTTTTTGTATTACATAATTATCACTGGAGGAAAACTGGGTGAAGGGTACAGGGAATTTCTGTGCTAATTTTGGACATTCCCGTGACCCATAATTATTTCAAAATAAAGAAAAAATTATAATTACTTAACAGGAACACTAAATCACTTCTTAAATAACAGCTTCTTGTAAATGTTGGTTTCTTATAATATTGTACAGTAACCTCTTAGAGTGAATTGTTTTGATTAGGAATTACTGTTTTTCTCAGTAGGACCAAAATTTTCAGAAGTTTCTAATACTAAAGAAAAAAGATGGGATGTGTACACAAATTGCTTTTAGTAGTCAACTAAAATCCTACATTAAGTATTTTAAAATAGAGGGAATGGAGTTTTCCTCTTTGGGGGGTAATTATTCTTTTTTTCTTTTCTAGTTAAGATTGGTTTCACCAGCATTAAGATTCTCCCCAAATGGAAAAATAATATATTAAACAATACATGGAAATAATAATAGTTTAACTTACCTGTATAATACTATCCACTTGGCACCATTTTGAATTATTCATGTCTATAAAAACATTGAAGCCTCAAACACTTTGCTACTAATTTTTAGATATTCCTATTTTATTGATGAGGACCAAGAGACAAGAGTTGTTTCACACGTAATAACTGTACTAGGTTAGATTTCTACAATAGTTAAATTTGTGGATATCTTTTAAGTAGTATATGTTGGGCTTTTAAAACATTTACTTGATTCCTGTGATAAAAAAACTATTTTCATTTGCTGTATTTTTATCACAAGGCGCAAAACAGAACACTGTTTTGAAAATGTCTTTCCATCATGTTGAAACAATATAAGCTAACGAAAGGGAAGAAAATGTTCAATTTAAAGCCAAAGGAATTTGGCTTATCACAGGTTTGCGAAAACAAAAATATCTGCTCTTTGAGGTTCTCATTGTTAAGCCCTAATCTTTGATACCATTTTTATAACCACAGTGATGTGGCACCACCCCCGGGGTAACACTAGTGGAAAAATTGGAACCTACGCGCCAGACACTAAGAGCAGCGGAGGAATACCGCCAACCTGCAAATGCCGCCTTACTCGGTAGGTGAGCACGAGGACTCAGTCCCGACTGGCGCTGCGCGCTTGATGACGTACGCACGCCTGGTGGAGAAGCGCCTGCGGACACTTCCGGGCGGCATCTTGACGCGCCTGATCAAGCACTTCCGGGTAGCACGTGGCAGGAGGAGTGACTCCACACTCAGCCTCTGCTGTTGTCGAGTCCAACGTACAGTCAAAATCGCTGTAGATGGCGTCGCGGTACGACCGGGCGATTACTGTCTTCTCCCCAGACGGACACCTCTTCCAGGTGGAATATGCCCAGGAAGCAGTGAAGAAAGGATCCACCGCGGTGAGCGATCAACTTCTTGACCAACACCCCCTGCCCGGTGTCAGGCCTTCCGTACCCTGCTGTCCCAGCCCAGCTGTCGGTGTAGGTGGACACGAAAGGGGAGTCTCCTACTTGTGAACATTGCTTCAGGTTCCTTTTGAGGGAGATGACTAAAATTTTGGCTGGGAGTAATGGAGTAAAAGTTGGTCGATTTCATAGGCTTCTGCTGTGCAACTGTCTTCATTTAACGGTAGCCCCAGGTGCAAAATGTGTGTACGCAGGTGCCTTGACAGTGGGTATGAATGCTGTTTTTGACAGTAAGGGGGGAAAAATGATTTCTTTCAGCCTCTGACAGCATACCTGAACGCACCTGATCTACTTAATCAGGAATTCACATACGCATTAAAAAGAAACAGTTTCTTCACATGGGGAGATGTTGTTTAATCATAATTATAATAAAAATTAAAAATTGATCATGCCTGTCCCTGAAATACAGACTAAGTCGATGTAAAATTAAATCCTTGTTGGTGAGGATGTACTTACAATAGCTAAAGCACTTAACAAACACTTTCACTTGTTAAAAATTATTGTGCTATTATTCGCACCCAAATAGTTGGCAGTGTTTTAGGGGCTCTAAGCCCCAGGAACCTCCGAGTGTCTTTGGCCAGGTTTTGGGGGGGTTTTGGTTTGGTTTTTAAATACTGAAATTCTTGAAGAGATTGTACCCTACTTTAAATTTACCTAGCCACATTCTGAAAATGTGTAGCTGGGTACTTACTACTGCCAAGTTTTAGTTATGTTTAATAGTTTTATGGTTTATAAAAATTTAAAGTGACAGAGTGCTCTCATGGCCAAAGATAGATTGTCTCAAATCTTTTAAGTATTAGCCTTTGATACAGAATGATCTGTTTTTTTTCATCTCTCAAATTTCATGAACCAGTTTGTTGTGGAATTTTAGACACCAGCTATGAGGTACACAGTTCATTTCTAAGTGTAGCACAGACTGTATTTTCTCTCACTTTCCCTACTAACTTAGTTATAGAAGGAAATAATAGTTCACTTGTATTATAAATCTATCAAATGTGAAGTGATAAAGAAAAAAAACACTGGAAAGAATCTTATCATTTGTAAAGTATTTTTCTATTTAATGGGACCCACTAGTTTTGCTTCTGTTTTGTAAGTAATTTTTTTAGAATTGTAAATTTAAGAAAAGCCTGAGGTAACTTAAACCAAAAGGGTGCCATTTTGATAACAACAAAAAGTTATATAATCCCCAGCTTGGCGTGAAGCATATGGTTAGAAGATAATGCCCAAGTTTTAGAGCCTAAAATAAAGGGAGTAATGGGAGAAGACCGGGGTATAATAAGAAACCACATTGGCTCATTTAAAATGTTTTAGAACACTATAGAATTGATTGATTGTCCCTTTGTAATGAGCTGTAAAAGGGTAAGAATATAAAAATACCTATAGCGGGCATTTTTAAAGACACATTGGAAGGATAAAACAGTTTCGTCTCAGGATTCTGAAATTATAATTTGCATCCTTGTATGGAGTTACTGATTGTGTTTCCATGAGGGTGCTATGACCTTTTCACGGGATAAAGTTTATAATGGCACTGTTTATTAAAATATGTCACAAAATAATCAGTCTATAAATGATATTTGATATGAGTTATAAATAAGCCAAGGTTGACCAGTTTTGACGAGTACGTGAATATGATAGTAATTCAAAAAGTTATATGGGCCACAATTAGAGGCCTTGGGTTTTGTCTCCTTCTTGATGATTATTTTACAAGTGTGAAGCAAGACAAGTTTTCTTGTTAGTTTTCTTTTCTATAAATGAAAAATATCTTTGAGTAACATTTTGGAGAGGTAATACCGCTCTTTTGGGAAAAATATGAATCCTTCCTGATGTTCTCATGAAAAAGATAAGATTTATTATCATTTCTCATTCTGTCCTTTCCTTGACCCTAAATTGTTATTAGCTCCATATTTCCTGATTTATCAAATCTCAGCTCCACAGTCTGGCCATCAAAGTCTTTCATAATTTTTATCTACCCTCTTTAATTAAGGGAGCAGCTTCATAATTTTACTAATATATGCCTCTGCCCTTGTAGGAGGGGAGAGGAGAAATTACCTTTCTTTCTGCCACTCTTTATCTTTACTTTTCCTCCAAGATCACACATTCCTCCTCCTCCATAAAGCTATCTCTGATCCACTCTAGTCATCATGGATATTTTTCTTCTTCGGAATTTATAGTCTGTAACACAGAGCATTATACAGTATTTACTATTTGACCTCATATTCTCTTGAATATTCTTTTCACACCAACTGGATGGTATGATCTTTGAGAATCTAGGTGGTATAATTCCTTTTGTATTTTCACTGTGTGGTATCCAGTGAAGAGGCTAGGAAGGAAGTAAACATTTAAGTAATACTTATTTTATACCAAGTACTTCATGTGTATAATCTAATGTTAATGACAGTGTTTAATCTCTTTTTTAAATATGTATGTAATCTATAATCCAGAGCTTTCAGAGTTTGCTGAAGGTACAGGTAAAAAGTGGTGCAGCCTGTAGTCACACTTAAATTTGTAAGTTCCAAAGCCTATGCTCTTCGCCGTGTCATGCAGTTTACTCAGTAAACATTTGTATATTAGTTTATCATTATCATGAATGTGAAACCCAGATATGTATCATACAAGGCCATTAACTTCTTTAGGTTTGTTTTATTTTAAAGATTTTATTTATTTATTTTTAGAGAGAGGGCAGGGGAGGGAGAAATAGAGGGAGAGAAACATTGATGTGCGAGAGAAACATCGATTGGTTGCCTCTCATGCCCCCAATTGGGGACCTGGCCTGCAACCCAAACATGTGTCCTGATCAGGAATCAAACTGGTGACGTTTTGGTTTGCAGGAATACACCCATCCCAAGGAGCCACACCAGTCAAGGCAGCTTCAGCTTCTTTAACAGCAAAATAGACATCAAAAGAGCACCTGCTTCATGGGGTTCATGTGACAGTTGAATGAAGTAATGATGTATGTTAAGTATCTTGCACAGTGTCTGGTTCACAGCAAGCATTTAATATGTGGTAGCTGCTATTACAATAAATGGTAGCTATTATTACTATCTCTTTTTCTCTTTTTCCTTCAATTGTGTCTCTAGTTCTTCCAGCACACGCATTTATTATTTTAAGACATTTTGGCTGAACACTTAACATTTGCCAAATATGGTGCTTGGCCCTGGGATTTCACAATAAGCAAGAGAGACTCCATTCCTGTCCTTGGAGATCTTACTGTCTAGCAGGTATATTAGATAATCAAATAAATAGTCCTAATAAAGCCTAATTATTACAGTGAGGAGAGTATGGAGCATTATGGGAACTCTAGGTGTTAGGAAGGTCCCTCTGAGGAAGTACCATTTAAGTAGGCATCTGAGAGATGAAAGAAAGATTAAAAACATGGAAGGGAAAAGAGGGAAGAGTATTTTAGACAGACAAAACAGTATGTAGGAAGACCAAGCAGCAAAGACAACCATGTTCTAAGAACTGGAAGGCATTCGGGATTGCTGAAGCAATGGAAAAATGGAGCAAGATGAAGCTAGAAATGGGCCATGTCATGGAATGCCTTTAAGGGGATAATAGGCCTTGAAGAGTTTTGATGTGGTTATTGTCATTCTCTAGGTCTATTCTGTCTTTCTACTAACAGACTGCATTTGTCCCACCACAGAGGTACTCTTATGATCCAGGCAGAATCAGTTTCCATCCTCCTGGCCACAGTGATCAGCATGTGACTCAAATCTAGCCAATATAAATCCATTTTTAGGACTTTTTTTAACTAGAGAGAGTAGTAGCTTTTTTCTTTGGGATACTGTTAGGATGTGAGTCCAGGCTACCAGTGGCCATCTTTTTTTCCATATAGAGAAAACCTCTCTGGATTAAGAGTAAAATTACAATCCCTAGATCATTTCATTTCCAAGCCAGCTCTATGCTTTCTTAATTTTTGTAGTGAAAAGTGGTCCTTACTAATACAGGTTTTAAGTAGAGGAATGCCACATTCAGATTTTCTTTTTTTCCCCCACATTTCTATTTTTTCAAAGATTTCTTGGACTACAGTATGGTCAGTGAGTGGATTGGCTGAAGTCAAGACTGGAAGCAGGGAGATAACATAGAAGTCTGCGAAAGTGGTCCAGGTGAAAGATGCTAGTTATTTTTTCTAGGGTTCAACAGAAATGGGAATAAGGCAGATTACAGAGAAACTTTTAACAGTAGAGTCAATACAATTTAATGATTTTTTGGATGATATTGGGGGCAGGGGAAGGAGAAAAAGAGGTTATTGAAGAGGGAGGAGTCAAAGATAGTGCCCCCGTTTCTGGATTTTGCCTCTCACTAAATGGCACTGCCATTTTAGGGAATATGAAACACTAAGTTTGAGGGGAAGCTAGCTGAAGTTGGACTTAAGGAGATTGAGATGCTTATGGGAGCTGTAGTAGGCAGCCTCTAAAACTGCCTCCAGTCATCTCCACCTTCTGGTGTTCATGCTCTTGTGTAATTCTCTCCCCTTGGGTGTGGGCAAAATTATTGACCTGCTCCTAAGGTATGGGGCAGGCAAAAGTGATGGGATGTCACTTCAGAGATTAAGTTACACAGAGATGGTGACATATCTTCCCCATCCTCACTGTCACTTGCTCACACTGGTGGAACCCAGCTGTCATGTTGTAAGTTGCCCTGTGAAAGGATCTGTGTGGCAGGGAACTGAGGGAAACATCTATTCAAAACTTAGCATGGAACTGGGGTTCTTAGTCCAACAACCCATGAGAAACTGAATCTTTCTAACAACCATGGGAGTTTGGAAATGCATCCTCCCCCAACAAGCCTCAATTTGAGTACAGCCAAGGGGGACAACTTCACTGCAGCATAGTGAGAGACCCTGATCCAGAGGGCGTAGCCGATATGTACAGATTGCTGACCCACAGAGACTGTGAGGCAACTAAATATGAGTTTTGGGAATTCAGAAGATTGTTGTGGGCTAGAGACAGTAATTTTGAAGTGTGTCCTTTTCCTCTTCTTAAAACCTATATTGGCAGTCAAGTAAATGAGTGTTCTTGATGATTCTTCTTCACTCAAGAAGACAAAATATAGACCATAGACTATATAGACTATACCTACAACCTTGAGGGATCTTAGTGACCAGTGTATAGTCTACTTTGGCTAAACTGTGGGAGGAGTGAGGGTAAAAACCAGGTTGCTGTGAGCTAAGGGGTGGTGATGGTGATTTTGAAGGGTTGAGAGAAAGGGGTAGGACTGAAGTGAAGAGGTCTTTAAGATTTTGTTTAAGATAAGAGAGACTTTAGCATATGTTTCAATATTGGTGAGAAAAATCCAGTAGATAAAGTTGAGGTTTATTTGTCTTTAGTTTGATTTGATTCATTTTTTAACATTTTATTATAGAATATTTCAAGCAAAAAGTGTATATAAAGGGAATAGTGTAATGAACCTCTGTATACCAGTTTCCCAGCTCCAACAGTTGTCAGCATTTTACTGGTCTTCTTTTTTCTTTATCAACTTTTACCCTTTCCAATGGATACTTTTCATTGAAAATTTTATTGAGATAATTTTAGGTTTACATGTAATTATAAGAAACTTGTATGCTTTATCCATTATCTGCCAGTAGTAGCATTTTGCAAAACTATGGTTCAATCAGGATAGTGATATAATATCCTGACATTAATTTAACAATCAGGATATTGATATTGATAAAAGCCACCTAATTCAGATTTCTCCAATTTACTTGTCTTCTTTGTATGTATATTTTTTAAAGTTTTTTTAAAGATTTTTTAAATTTTATTTTTAGAGGGGAAGGGAGGGAAAAAGAGAGGGAGAGAAACATCAATGTGTGGTTGCCTCTCACATACCTACTACAGGGGACCTGGCTCACAACCTAGGCAGTGCCCTGACTGGGAATTGAACTGGTGACTTTTTGGTTCACAGGCCGGTACTCAATCCACAGAGCCACACCAGCCAGGGCATGTTTGTGTGTATATTAAATTTTATCATACTTTATTGCTTGTATATGTTCCTCTACCCATGGTCAAGACACTGAACAGTTTCCAACTCCAAAAGAATCCCTCATGTTGCTCTTGTATAACCACACACACACTTCTCCACTCTGCCCCCTTATACCCTCAGGGTCCATAGCTCTAACCTCTGGCAGTATTCATCTGCCTTCCATTTCTAATATTATGTCATTTCAAAATGTTATATAAATGGTATCACACTGTATGAACCCTTTGGGGATTTTCTTTTTTCCCTTGAGGTTCATTCTAGTAGTTGCATATTGCTGAGCGTGGTATGGATGTATTGTAGTGTTTAACTGTGCACTTGTTGAAGACCATTTGGATTGTTTTCAATTTGGAGCTATTATAAATAGAGATACTCTGAACATTCATAGCAGGTGTTTGTGTGAACATAAATTTTATTTCTCTGTTTAACTCTCCAAATGTGCAATTACTGGGTTGTATAGTAATTGCATGTTTAGTTTTATAAGAAATTGCTGAACTGTTGCTCAGAGTGGTTGTACCATTGTACATTTTCACCAGCAGTGTATGACTTACCGAGTGTCTACACACACTGTCCAGCATTTGGTGTTACTGTTCTTCATTTTAGCCATTTTGGTAAGTGTGTGGTGGTATTTTATGGTTTTAATAAAACTAGCCATTAGTAATTAATGATGTTGAGCATGTTTCCATGTGCAGCATACCATTGTATATCTACTTGCATGAAATGTCTTTCATGTGTTTTGTTTATTTTCTAATTGGATTGGATTTTTACTGTTAAGTTTTGACACTTCTTCATGTAGCCTACATTCTAGCCCTTTGTCAGGTATGTGGTTTGCATACCAGTCTGTAGCTTGTCTTTTCATCCTATTCACAGGGGCTTGCACAGATAAAAAAAAGTTTGGCATTTTGATAAGGTTCAATTTAACAGTTTTTCCTCTTAGAATTCATGCTTTTGATAACAAGTCTAAGAACTCTTTGCCTAGATCATAACAGTTTTCTCCTGTTTTTTTTTTCTAAAAGTTTATAGTGTCGTCCATGATACATTTTGAATTAATTTTGGCAAGGTTTATGTCAAAATTCACTTTTCAGTGGCGTGCTTTACCCCTATTTATTTTACATCCAGATAATGTGATATTTTGCTTATTTTACATCCAGATAACATTTCATCTGTGAATATTTCATTATGCATCTCTAAAAATTAAAGATGACTTTTAAAACCATTTTCATTTCTAATCAAATTAATAAAAGTCCTTAATACTTTGTAACAGCCTACATTTCTATTTTTCCTTGTTGCCCACACAATATATTTTTATAGTTATTTTGTTTAAGTCTGAATCTGAAGTCCATGTCTTGCACTTTGCTGTTAGGTATCCCTGTCTTATTCTGGAATAGCATCTCTTCTTTTTTTCCTGCTTTTGATGTCTTGAAGAAACAGGGTTAATTGGGTAGAGTGTCCCACTTCCTAGATTTGTCCAGTTGTTTCTTTGTCCTCACAGAATGTACTGTTTAGAGAGGTAACCACAATGAATACATAAGTAATCATAAATGTACTGATTGCAAGAACATAACATGTTGCTTATAGAATAATAGAGAAGGACTTCTTGAAGTGAGATTTAAATTGAGACCTAAATAAGAGAACTGTTCCAGACAAAGAAATGTCACATGTGAATGCTCAGAGGAGGGAAACAGAACTGTGTTTGAGGAAGCCTTGAAAGAAGGTAGGTAGCATGGCTGGTGCTTGCTTAACAACAATGACATAATATTGAAGGGTACACAGGGGCCAGATCATGCCCAGCTTTATAAGCAAGAGTAAGGAGTCTGAAAACATTTTTCCAAATAAGGTAAAATGCCGTGGAAGGATATTAAACTGGAGAGTAATTTGAACCTATTGATATTTTTAAGTGCTCACCATGACTTCTTTATGGAGATTAGATGACAGTGCAGTGGGGGGAGTCGGGCTGGGAGGTGGAAAGGTGAAGAGACTAGAAAACTTCCTGGGTTGCACAGACAACAGACGGTAGTCGCTTATTCTAGAGGCGTGACAGCAAGACATAGATAGCTTTTGTATGTAAAATGGACAGAAACTTTGTAACTGATTGGCATTTGTAACTGATTGGCAATGGATGGTGTAGGAAAGGGAGCTATAAAGGATGACAACTAGATTTTTGGCTTAAACAGTTCAGTGGATGATCCTGGATTTTCTGAGATGATTTTAGTTGCTGGTTTATAATACTTTTAACACAAGTGGTAAAATAGTCTTCTTCCTGATCTTCCAGTGTTTTAAAGTTAGGAGTCAGTATTGAATTTTATCAAATGCCTTTGTAGCTTTTATCATTTACTTTCAGTTTTTACTATAGAATTGTTTTAGTTAGGACTGTTTAAGTTGGAAGCATAGAAAATCCAACTTAACAATAATTTAAGCAAAGAAGCGAATCTATTAAATCAAGTACCCAAAGGGAGCAGGGGTAAACCTTGCTTTTAGACTCAATTATATGGCTACTAGAGTCTTAAATGATGTCCTCAGAAGTTGTATGTCTCTCTGTGCCTCTTCACTTTCTCTCCTCTTCTCCCTCTCCATATCTTTCTTTCTCTCCTACTTTCACTCTCAGACAAGACCTTCTTTACTTACTGATCCCAAAAATAGCCCTAAGCTCCAGGATCACAGCTCTTTTACAGCGGAGAGAATTATCCTATCTTCCAAACACTTCAGTAAAACTTTAAGGATTTACGTATTGGCTAGACTGGCTTATACATTACAGCCCCCACTGAAGACTCAGTATTTCTCTAAAAATAAAGTGCTGTAATCAGAACGTCAAAAATAACAATTCTTCATTACCCAGTATAACACTTATAATATTTACTTTTATTGATGTTCCTAAAATTCCTAGAATAAACCATACTTTTTGTGGTTTATATTATTATTTCTCTATAACTCTGGATTCTAACCATAAATATTTTGCTTTTAATTTTTAGCATCATCCTTCCTAAGTAAAAATCATTGGTAGTTTTCTTTATTTAGAAACTATTATGTTTCCCAGCTTTTAACATTGTTACATAGCTTTCCTAAAAACAGGAACATTTCCATTTTTATCTGTACCATAGGATTATGTAAATAGCTTGGAAATTACCCATAACAGAAGATTAGAAACCATTCATAAACCTTCTAGGACTGACACTTGTTTTTGTGGGATTCTTTTCGAAAATTGTCCCATATTTGTTAGTGAAATTGAGTTTTTTTTTTTCTTAAGCAAGTATGGGCTGTTTCAAATTTTAAAAGGATATTATTAAAGGATATTTAACTATCTGGGTTGCCCCACTCTGGTGAACACCTAAGGCTCCACCCCTTACAATGTAACAGGCACACCAAACAAAAAATATGGCCCAAATGAAAGAACAGATTAAAGCTCCAGAAAAAAACACAACAAAGCAATGAGGAGATAGCTAACCTATCAGATGCAGAGTTCAAAACACTGGTAATCAGGATGTTCACAGTACTGATTGAGCTTGATCACAAAATAGAGGAAAAAGTGAAGGCTATGAAAAGTGAAATGAAGGAAAATGTACAGGGAACTAACAGTGAAAGGAAGGAAGCCAGGATGCAAATGAACAGTTTAGACTGGAAGGAAGAAATAAACATCCAACCAGAACAGAATAAAGAAACAAGAATTCAAAAAAATGAGGAGAGGCTTAGGAACCTCTGGGACAACTTTAAATGTTCCAACATCCAAATAATAGGGGTGCCCGAAGGAGAAGAGGGAGACCAAGAAATTGAAAACATAATGAAGGAGAACTTCCCTAATCTGGCAAAGGAAATAGACTTCCAGAAAGTCCAGGAAGTTCAAAGAGTCCAAAAGAAGTTGGACCCAAGGAAGCACACACCAAGGTACATCATAATTACATTACCCAATATTAAAGATAAGGAGAGAATCTTTTTTTTTTTTAATTTTATTTATTTATTTTTAGAGAGGGAAGGGAGGGATGGAGAGAGAGAGAGACATCAATGTGAGGTTGCTGGGGGCCACAGCCTGCAACCTAGGCATGTACCCTGACTGGGAATCGAACCTGCGATGCCTGGTTCGCAGCCCGCGCTCAGGAGAGAATCTTAAAAGCAGCAAAAGAAAAGAAGACAGTTACCTACAAAAGAGTTCCCCTGAGATTAGCAGCTGATTTCTCAAAAGAAACCTTGTAGGCTTGAAGGGGATGGAAAGAAGTATTCAAAGTAATGAAAGGCAAGGACCTACATGGAAAGTTACTCTATCCAGCAAAGCTACCATTTAGAATGGAAGGGCAGATAAAGTGCTTCCCAGATAATGTCAAGTTGAAGGAGTTCATCATCACCAAGCCCTTATTGTATGAAATGTTAAAGGGACTTGTCTAAAAAAAAATAAGAAATATGAATAGTAAAATGGCAACAAACTCACAACTATCAATAACTGAACCTAAAAAAACAAAAATGAACTAAGCAAACAACTAGAACAGGAACAGAATCACAGAAATGGAGATACATAAAGGGGTATCAGTGGGGAAGGGCAGGGGGGAGGGAGGAATGTAAAGGGAATAAGAAGCATAAATGGTAGGTATAAAATAGACAGAGGGAAGTTAAGAATAGTATGGGAATGGAGAAGCCAAAGAACTTACATGTATGACCCATGGACATGAACTACAGTGGGGGAATGCTGGAGGGATAGGGGTGCAGAGTGAGAGAGATAAAGGGGAGAAAGAAATGGAACACCTGTAATAGCATAATCAGTAAAATATATTTTAAAAACTTCTCTCAGGTGTCTCTTGAACCCCTGAGAATATGACCATGCTGCCCCAGAAGTCCCTGTTTGAGAACTGTTACCATTGTACATTATTCTTTAGACTTTTTTCCACTTCCTCCCCAAGAGAAGGTGTGGAAGAAGGAGCAGTAGCAATTCTTGTTATATTCTTGTTTGAATTGAGGTTTTGTTTATCAGTGATCTGGGGTGAGGGCATTTAGTCTTCCTCTTGGCTGCTTATGACCTCCAATCCCTATCCCTTTAAATTAAGAGACACATGGGAGACTACCATCAGTACTGGTACTGCCCTTATCTACACCTTCTATACTATTTCTACTACCGCCAGAACTGGTACTGCCCTTGTTTATAAGGAATCCACATCAGCGTCTGTCATTTTGGTCAAAATTGTTGTGTATTCATAGTTTCAGCTTTTGTGGTATATCTGTCCAGTTTCTACCTGTGTTTCTTTGAGTGTTTTTAGAAGTCTACTTTTTCAATTTTATTAAATGTTTAAGAAAAAGCATTCTTCTATAAATCATGTTTTATAATAATTTGATTTAATTTTGAAACTGACAACTAATTTTATTTTTTAAAATGAACTTTTCAGGTTGGAATTCGTGGTACCAATATAGTTGTACTTGGGGTGGAAAAAAAATCTGTTGCCAAGCTTCAAGATGAAAGAACTGTGAGGAAGATTTGTGCCCTTGATGACCACGTCTGCATGGCTTTTGCAGGTATTTACGAACCTACAATAATGATGGAGAGTGTCTTGGTGTGGTAGGGTAACACATCTATCTGGTCCCGTTACAGTTGTTGTGGTGCTATATTTATACAACATGTGGAGTTACACTCCATTTCTTATTAAACACAAACAATATACCCTATCTTTTCTGGAAAATCATAACTGTAAACCAGGATTTCTGATACACATAAATGTCAGAAGGTATCCATTATATTATGTTAATTGTAATTTTAGGTAGCTGTTTCCTTTTTAATTTTTTATTTTGAAATAAATTAAGACCAGGAAATTACAAAAAAACCCCACAAAGTAGATCTCTTTATCTTTTACCCACTTTACTCCATTGGGAACTGCTTCAAACAATAAATTGACATTGTTACAAGCCACAGATTTTTTTGAGATTTCACCAGTTTTACATGCACCCATTTGCATGTGTGTATAGTTTTATTAGATTTGTGGAGCCATCACCACAATCAAGATACACAGCTCTTCCATTACCACAAGGCTACCCATGCTATTGCTCTTCTATATCTTTAATCTCTGGCAACCAATCATCTCTTCTCCATCTCTATAATTTTGTCATTTTTGAGGATGCTATGTGAATAGATCACATGGTATATAACCTTTTAATATTGCCTTTTTCATTAGCATAATTCCTTTGCAATTTATCCAAGTTGTTGCATATATCAGTAGTCTATTACTGTTTATTGCTGAATAGTGTGCCGTAATAGGGATGTACCACACTTTACAATGAAATAAAGGACATGTTTCCAGCTTTTGCCTACTACAAATAAAGTTGGAATAGACTTTTATGTACAGGTTTTCTGTTAAAAATCTGAACACAGGTTTCATTGTTCTGGGATAAATGCTCAAGAGTAAAATTGCTGGGTCATGTGATAATACATGCTTTGTTATGTAAAAAACTGCCATATTGTTTTCCAGAGTGGCTATACTATTTTACATTCCCCCTAGCAGTGTATGAGTGATTCATTTTTCTCTGCATCCTCAGCAGCATTTGGTGTTGTTACTGTTTTTTATTTTAGACATTTATATAGGTATGTAATGATATCTAATTGTGAGTTTAATTTGCATTTGCCTCAAAGCTAATGATGTTAAACATATTTTCATGTGCTTATTTGCATCTGTATAGAAAATAAGACATGTTTCATGTTGGGGTTTTTCTCTCTCTCTTTTTTTTTTCTTTTTTTTTT
>PVIA01015494.1:0-22654 GCA_004024845.1 Tonatia bakeri | reverse complement strand
AAAAGAAAAAAGAAAAGAAAAGAAAAGAAAAGGAAAGGAAAAAGAAAAGAAAAGAAAAACCAGGTAAAACAGAAAGTGACAAACATGCTAAATCTATCATTCAAAGTTTAGTTAGCATATTATGGGGTAGATCCTTCCATGTCTTTTCTATATTTCATTTTCAAAAATAGGATCACACCCTACATGCTATTTAATGACCTGCTTTCTTCATTTAATATGACATGAATGTCACTCATTTAATATAGACCCACAGTTATTTAAGTAGCTTTATGAAAGTACCACAATTTCTTTATTCAATTTTGTATTTGAGGTGTTAATTTTACTTTGTGATATGATAAAAAAGCCTTATTTGTATAATTTTGTTCTATTTATATCATAATATATTCAGAGCATCTTTACAAACATTGATTGAATGCCATTCAATGCACTTCAAGCTCAAGCTCATATCCAGATATTAACTGAGACTCCAGTCTCATCTATGTAGAGCATAGAAAAAAACAGAGTGATAAGTAAAACTATACCTCAAGACTCAGATTTGTCTGGGGGAGTAGAATGTTCAAGGAAATAGTAGAGTAGCATCTTGTTTGTCTTTACAATTTGTTGTCCTTACAGATACTATTTGTCATAATCCTTGAATTCATTTTCTTCTCGGTAAAATGGAATTAATGATATTACCTGACACATAGGGGTGTCTGTGGGGATTGAACAAAATAAGGTATGTGTAGTACTTGGCATAATGACTGGCATACAGTTAGTGCTCAGAAAAGGTTACTGTTATAACCATAGAGAAACCTTAAATCCCTGCCAATAGGCTTATGGGGAACAAGATCCCAGGTGATTTCCACATTTTAGGGAAATATCCTTGATTTGACTGAGGGTATGACCATATGCATAAAACAACAAACAATCCTCCCCCAGGGTTAAGTCTGTCAGCACCTTCCCTCATCCTTCCAGCCAAAGACTTTCCTCAAATGGAGTTATATTTCTAGCACTCAGATGTCATCCTTTGTGCCTACAAAACCCTTGAGAGTTATTTAAAAAGCTTAATTCCAAGAAGCAATAGAAACTATATGGATTTGTTATCTTCTTTGTCAAAATGGGAGAAACTTCACAGGGAGATTTCAGAAACCACTTTCCTCGATTCTACTCTTTCATCTCCTATGTGTCTCTCCCTGGGGAAGAAGAGGGTTAAACGCTAACCTTGATTCCTCCACCAACCCTATAAAATAGGTTTATACCCACCTTGCAGGTGAGAAATCCAAGGCTATGGTAAGTAAAATGACTTGGCCACATCTGGAAAGTAGCTGGCCTAGGACTGAAACTTTCCTCTGATTCCAAAGCCCAGGTGCTAACAATCTTAAACTTGAATATAAACAAGAATTACCCAGAGAGCTTGATACTGATTCGCTAAGTCCAAGCTGGGATCTTGGGTTCTACATATTCACAAATACCCTAGTGATTTTGAGATGCAAGAAGATCCAGGGTCCACAACTGGAGAAGCACAGTCCTTGACCATATGGCATTTCCAGAGGCAGGCTTCTCTGGGGCCATAGGATTTTCTTCTCCTAGTCATAAACAAATAACTTTACTAAAACTTCAGTCACCTTGGGATGGAGCCATGTATATGTTATATTTTGGATATGTGCTGACTTACAACAGGGGTCTCAGACCACAGTTGGGATACAGCTGGTTTTGGGGTAATTTTCTTTATCTGTTGAAATCTTTTGTAGCGTCTCCCCAGAAAAGAGTCAAATCATCGCAGTGATCTTTCCTTCTCTGAAATCCTCACAATCTATCCTTTCTAGACCATCGTATCTTATCCTCTAGGATCCTGTTGGCTTTCCTACCTTGACAACAGTTTCTAATGCTTTCTTTCAGGCTGAGGGACATGATAAATGGAAGATTTCTGATATTGCATAGAGAAGACAGCCTCAGTGCAGCAGTAGCTTTCAAACTAGGTTCCATGAGTGCCTGGAGAGCTGCAGAGGTGCAGTATAGAGGAGAGTGGGGGAAGAGAGGAAAGCTAGGCAGGGTGAGGTTCTGCCTCAATTTTGGTTTCATATGTAGAAATGAAATTCCTTAAAGAGTCACTTGAAAAAGGTTTTTCACTGGAAAATAAAACTGAAAAACCAATGGAGACATCAGTGTAGGTCTAAAGTATTCTATGTCTTCAGCTAACTAGCTGCATGGCTTGCAGAAAAACATAAAGAAAAAAGGTTGGTTTTGTTGATACCTGTCTTTATCTACCAGGGTTGCCATAACAATATACCACAGACTAGGTTACTTAAAGACAGATATATTTATTCACAGTTCTAGAGACTGAAGTCCAAGATCTCCTCGGCTTACAGATGGCCATCTTCTTGCTGTGTCCTTACATGGCCTTTTTTCTATGTTTGCATGTCCCTGGGGTCACTCTCTCTTCTTATGAGGGCACTAGTCCTGTTAGATTGGGGCCCTACCCTTATGACTTCATTTAACCTTAATTACCTTTTCAAAGTCCTTACCTCTAAATGCAGTCAAATGTGAATTTTGGGGGATATGATTCAATCCATAACAATGTCTAAGTTTCCTTTCAAGAAACATCAGAGGTTTGTGAAGCATCTACTATGTGCTGGGCCCTGCTTCAGGTGCTTGGGACACAGAAGCCTATCAGAAATGGCCTTTGCTCTCTGGGAGTTCATTGCCTAAAAGGAATAGGCAGGCTCCAATAAGGGATGACTGGAGCAAATGGTGACCCAAAAGAGAAGGAAGCATCCTGGAAATTCCTCCAAGAAAGTGATTTGGATGAGATTTGAAATATGCAGCTAGAAAAGTGGAGGAAGGGCATTTCCTGCATAAGGGGAATAGTCCTGGGAGGTTCATTGCAAGACCTGCAGGTCACATTCAGGAGGCCAGAGCACAGTCTGGAGCAGGGAACCCCTGAGGAGAAGCTGGAGTGGTGAAGCAAGAAGGCCACAGAAGGCCTTGTAGGTGCTGCTGTGTAACTGGACTTATTTGGCAGAGAGCTACCTCTAAACAGTTTTAAGCCAAAGAACAAACTATACCCTTCTGCATTTTAAAAAGCCCTGAAATTCTTCAGTTCAGCCTGTCTCTGGTGTTGGGATTGCTGAGAAGAATATCTTTGTACCTACCCATTCTTCCAGCAGTGTGCCACAAATTTCCTTTTTGCTCCAGGAGGCTTAGCACTTGGAGTACATAAATTATGATAGGGTGTCCCTAGGAAAATTTTTCAGCTTCCTGTAAAAGCTTGCAGGTGTCTACCACAGCTCTCAAGTAGACTGACCACCCATGGGAAGTATGATCTAGTTTCTTTGACAAGTATGCCATGGGTTGCAAAATGTCAGTATGCATTTGGGTGAGGACTCCTAGGGCAACACCTGCCTTTCATGAACATATAATTGAAAGGGTTTTCATGGGTTTGGAAGCCCCAGGGATGGTGCAGTCTTGGAACCTCTTCATTTGCCTTATCTAATACCAGCCTCTGCTTATCCCCTGTAAGCAAAATATCTCCTAAGTTTTGTATGTCTGCCCAGTTGGGATGGTAGACGGCAAAAACTGATGCAACTAAATCTGTAAGTTTAGTAGGGTCATCCCTATAAGAAGGATCTGACCTTTTTCAGTTTAACACATGTGCTATAGAAAATGGAATATGTGCCCAATAATATCTAGTGGGCTGGCCCTCTGGCCCTACTCCCACTGGAAGTCTTGCCAAAGTGTATTGCCCTACCGTGATAGGGGCTTGTCCTCCACCAAATTTGGTTCCCTGATGAGTTTGGGATGAAGAGATGAATTCAGGCTCATTTCCCCCAGCTCCCTCAGCAGAGTAAGGATGAAGATCCCCCAGGGCTGGAGGGGCTAGGAACCTTGACCGTGCTCACAGCAGTCATAATATCTAGATCTTCCTGGTCCCTCTCCTCTGAGCTTCTGTTATCTGCCACAGGTAAATTCCCCTTTCTCTGGACCATTAATCTGTTTTCTTTTAATCCTGCATCTTCATTATGTAAACTCATAAAAGCATGTATGTAAGTAATTTCAACCCAATTCTCTGATCTTTGGCAAAACAGTTCTAATTGCAGTATAGTATAGTAATTTAAAGACCCGTTCAGTAGCCATCACTCTCCTGAGTCCAGATTATACGTAAGCCAAATGGGTATTACAATAAAAAAATTCTTTTCTAGTCACAAGTTTATAAGCATAGGTTGACCAACCAAAAAAAACTCACCCCAAAACTCACTGTTTCCCAGTATGGAGCCTTTTTTCCCCATTCTACCAGACAGAGCTGTGTCGGATCACACAAACCAAACCAGAAAGTACCTTAATTCCTGACAACCTATCTAAGTCATGACCCAGGACTGTAACCCTAAACCAGAAAGTTCAGCAATTCAATAAAAAAAAATGAAGGTGACAGAGTGCCAAGAGTCGGAGGAGAGCCTCAAAGCAAAATCCCTTGACAGCTGCTAGGAAGTCTTCAAATTCACACCCCAAGGCAGACAACAGTACGTCTAGGCAACCAACAGGATGTCTCACCAAATACTCTGACTTACTAGAAGTGCTAAAGTCTGTCACATTGGAGTCACCAGAATATGAAATGGGAAGACAGTGTTCATTCTGCCTGTCATCACCAGGACCAGTAAGTAGACACATGGATTGAACCTTTATGGGTTTTTCATCCAGATGGCCAGTGATCTGAGAGGACAGCGCATTATGTACACTAAAAGACTTACATTTCATTTCAAGCCAGACTTTCTTATAAAGGAAAAAAAAGTGTAAGTAAAGGGTTCATTATTCAGGAAACAAGTTAATCAGATAAAAGCTGCAGTCCGGCAAAACCCCTAGCATTCTTTCATCTGTTGACCAGTGATTCTATTTTTTTTTTTAAGATTGACAGTAGGTTTTTTGTTGTTGTTGTTGTTGTTTTTAAGATTTTATTTATTTATTTTTAGAGAGGGAAGGGAAGGGAGAAAGAGAGAGAGAGAAACATCAGTGTATCGTTGCTGGGGGTCATGGCCTGCAACCCAGGCATGTGCCCTGACTGAGAATCGAACCTGCGATGCTTTGGTTTGCAGCCCGCACTCAATCCACTGAGCTACGCCAGCCAGGGCTGACCAGTGATTCTTTATCTGTGTCCTGGGCAGGGTTTCTCTCCCTGGAATTCAGTGGTTCAGATACCATCTTGATTGCTTGCAGTCCTTCTGAGGCACAAAAGTGGCATTGTTTATGGTCTCCTAGAGTCAGGGTGGGCCATATCTTTAGTTCCTGAAACAATAGCTTTTTACATACATTCATTACTAAGCTTATTGATTATTACCTAAAATTAAATTTTCCATTCATGAGTTCCCAATCAGTAGGAGGAGAGAGGGGGAGGAAGAGGGACGAAGAAGGGAAGGTTTACAAAGGTTTAGTTTTTCATTTTTTTTTTTGTGATGGTTGTAATGTACTTTATTTTTAATGTATTTTATTGATTATACTATTACAGTTGTCCCAATTTTTTCCTCACTCTTATTCCCCTCCACCCTGTACCCCACTCCCACCAGCATTCCCCCCTTTAGTTCATGTCCATGGGTCATACATATCTGTTCTTTGGCTTCTACATTTCCTACATTATTTTTGACTTTCCCCTGTCTATTTTGTACCTGCCATTCATGCTTCTATTCCTTGGGCCTTTTCCCCCATTCTCCCTCCTCCCCACTGATAACCCTCCATATGATCTCCATTTCTGTGATTCTGTTCTTATTTAGTTGTTTCTTTAGTTTGTTTTTGTTTTTGTTTTTAGGTTCAGTTGTTGGTCATTGTTTGTTGTCATTTTACTGTTCATATTTTTCATCATCATTTTTTCTTAGATAAGTTTTTTTAACATTTCATATAATAAGGGCTTTGTGATGATGAATTTCTTTAATTTTACCTTGTCTTGGAAGCATTTTATCTGTCTTTCCATTCTAAATGAAAGCTTTGCTGGATAGAGCAATCTTGGATGTAGGTCCTTACCTTTCATGACTTGAAATACTTCTTTCCAGCCCCTTCTTGCCTGCAAAGTTTCTTTGAGAAAGCTGCTGATAGTATTATGGGAACTCCTTAGTAGGTAACTGTGTCCTTTACTCTTGCTGTTCTTAAGACTCTCTCCTTACCTTTAAACTCAGATAATGTAATTACGATGTGCCTTGGTGTGTGCTTCCTTGGGTCTTTGGGATTCTCTGAGCTTCCTGGACTTCCTGGGAGTCTGTTTCCTTTGCCAGATTGGGGGAGTTCTCCTTCATTATGTTTTCAAATAAGTTTTCAGTTTCTTGTTCTTCTTCTTCTCCTTCTGGCACCCTTATGATTCAGGTGTTAGAGCACTTAAAGTTATCCCATAGGTTCCTAAGCCTCACCTCATTTTTTTTTTTGAATTTTTGTTTATTCATTCTGTTCCTGTTGAATGTTTATTTCTTCCTTCTACTCCAATTTGTTGATTTGAGTCCTGGTTTCCTTCTATTCACTGTTGGTTCCCTGTATATTTTCCTTTAGTTCACTCCTCATAGCCTTCACTTTTTCATCTATTTTGTGATCATACTCAACGATGTCTGTGAGCATCCTGATTACCAGTGTTTTGAACTCTGCTTCTGATAGGTTGCCTATCCCCTCTTTGATTAGTTCTATTTTTAGAAATTGGATCTGTTCTTTCATTTGGGCCATATTTTTTTTGTCACAGACCACCTGTTATGTTCTAAGGGGCAGAGTCTTAGGTACTCATCAGGGTGCGGCAACCCATGTTGCTGAATTGTGGTGCTGTATGTTGGGGAGGGGTCAAAGAAGGAACAATGCAGCTTGCTTGGCTCTCAGCTGGCTTTCAGTCACTTCCTCCATTACCTACAAGTAAATTGGGCCCTTCTGGTGCTGATTCCTGGGTGGGTGGGTTTGTGTACATTCTAGAACCGCGTGGCTCTCTCCAACAAACTCTTTTGTGAGGCTGGGAGTTTCTTCCACTGCTGCAACTCCCATAGGTTTTTACAGCCAGAGGTTTTGAGGCTTTATTCCCCTGTGCTAGAACCCTGGGTTATGTAGTCTGTCTCACTCCCCAGTTGTTCTTCCCAGTTCATTTGCACACAAATGTGGTACCACCTGGTCCTCCAACTGCTGCCTTGCCATGCACCCTTTCCACCCTGGCTGTTTGTCTCCACTCCTCCTACCAGTCTGAATGCATGTTTCTTCTTTCACTTCTTGGTTGTCGGAATTCCATACAGTTTGATTTTCTGGCTGTTTTGGTTATTTTTTTTTTGTTTTTAAATTTGTTGTTGTCCTTCTTTTGGTTGTGTGAGGAGGCAAAGTATATCTACTTGCACCTCCTTCTTGGCTGGAAGTCCAAAGGTTTGGTTTTTTGAAAAAGAAAAAGAATCTAGTAGAAGGAGAAAAGAAATGTACTATGATTATCTCAGGTTGTACATTTTTTTTATTTCCCAGATACTTCTGTATGTATTTTTTAAGACTTCATTTATTTTTAGAGAGGGGAAGAGAGAGAGAAAGAGAGAGAAACATCAATGTGCAGTTGCCTCTCACATGCCCCTCACTGGGGACCTGGCCTGCAACCTATCATGTGCCCTGACCAGGAATCGAACTGGCAACTCTTTGGTTTGCAGACTGGCACTTAATCCACTGAGCCACACCAGCCAGGGCCCTCTCTATGTATTTATACTCCCAAAAAATTACTGTTACAACCGAGGCATAAAATCTGTATCTATGGACCCAAGATGAGACAACACAAGCCCCACCTCTGCTCCCTCTGCCTTGCTCCTTAATGGTAATGGAAGGAATTGAAGGTCCCCAGAAGTCTACATTGAGCTTGCAGGTCATTGAGTACCTCTACCAGACTCTTGAGATTTGCTTTACCAAGTTTTTCATAGATTCTTGTACCTGTTTATATTTCATGTATTCAACAAAGAACTTTTGAGCACCTATTATATGCCAAGCACCTTATTAAGTTGGGAATACAAAGTCAAACTCTTTTCCTCAGGGAGCTCAGTCCAGAGCCTTGCTTCTCAGAGTGTGGTAACAGCAGGACTAGCAGCAGCACCTGGGATATTGTTAGAAATGCAAGTTCCCAAGCTTTACCCCAGACCTACTGAATCAAAATCTGCATTTTAAACAAGATCCCCAGGTGATTCTTAAATACATTGAAGTTCGAGAAGCACTGGCTTAGTGGAGTACTGGAAAAGGAAGATCACCTCTATTTACTAACTCTTCCATTTGTTCAGCAAGTACTTCCTGATCACCTGTCATAGATCATGCTCTGAACTAGGAGCTGGGGGTGCACTGTGAGTGAAGCAGAGGATGTCCTAATAGCCTGTAACTCACATTCTGAATGGGGATAGGAACAGAAAACAAACAAAAAAAACCCACATGAAATAGTTGCAGATTGTGAGTAGTGTTATGAAGCAAATAAACTGTTATGTGATTCAAAGAGGCCAAAATTAACTGTGACAAGTAGGGTGGTGGAAGTCTTTGGGAGTAATTTATTTCTATTTTGTATCTTGCTTTCTGTTCTAAAAATGTAAACCCAGACATTGATTTTACCTGAAAAGAGCCTATGATTATAATACTTGATCCTTCTTTCTTTTCTCCCAAATCCCCATCCCTTTACCTCACCAGCTGACACTGGACTATAAATGCCACCAAGCAGGTAGTCACATGCATTAGTTCAGGCCCAACTAAGTACATTGATTCAAACTAACTTATAACACTCAGAAAGAAATACAGATGTTGTCCTGACTGGTGTGACTCAGTGGGTTGGACATTGTCTCACAAACTGAAAGGTCACTAGTTCAATTCCAAGTCAGGAAACATGCCTGGGTTGGGTCTCAGGTCCCCAGTTCAGGGGTGTGCGAGAGGCAACTAACCAATTTTTCTCTTGCACAATGATGTTCTCTCCCTCACTTTCACCTTCCCTTCCCCTCTCTCTAAAAATAATAAATAAAAAAAAATAAGTACTGATATTGCTTTCCTGGTTAAGGTAAGAATGTACTAGAGAACATAGAAGGGCAGAGGGCAGGCATAGCTTCATGCAGAGTGGTCTTCCTGCAGCACCGTAGTCCACCAAGAGTGTGCTGACAAGAGTGATGAGAGGGAGGGTGCCATGCAAGTAAAGATGAGCAATGGGAATAGTTTTCACTCAGCCCACTGGTCAGTCACACAACAAACAACTCAGACCCTTGAATGACCTATAAAGCTCATGTTAATCAACCTTCAGCCAAAAATCTGTGTCAGACCTTAATTCAGCCCAAAAGTACATTTGAGCATGCGTTTATTTCAGCACAAATCCAAACCCCCTGCAGTTAAACCACATGAGGGACAAACCAACAGTTGCCCAAAGAGAGAATATGTTTAGACCAATAAGTGAAGTTTGGGGGTTCAGGTGTGTCAGGAAGGAAAAATCAAGTCAAAGATGGAGGCTCACTTTCTGATCTGTGAGCAGTGTGCCTATTGTCCAGCCACACATGTCATTACAGCATATTTAATACAATGATTCTAAACCACACTAGGAGAAAGGACATTTGTACTCTGCTCCAATTATCTATTGCTATCCTAAAACTTAATGACTCATAACTTTATAAAGTTATATTTAAAACATCTCATACCAATTAGGATGGCTACTATTAAAAAAAAACAGAAAATAATGAGTGGTGGAGAGATATGAAAAACTTGGAACCCTTATGCACTGTGAGTATAATTATAAAAAGTGTGCAACAGGAAATATTATAGAGATTCCTCAAAAAGTTAAATATAGAACTACTATATGATCCAGCAATTCCTCTTCTGGGTATCTATCCAAAAGAATTAAAAGCAGGGTCTTGAACAGATATTTGAACACCCATATTCATAGTAGCACTATTCATACCAACTAAGAGGCAGAAGCAACCCAAATGTCCATTGATGGATGACTGGATAAATAAAGTGTGTTACAGTCATTCAATGGAATATTATTTAACCTGAAAAAGAAAGAGGACAGACCCAAGACGGCAAAGGATAAGTGGAAGCTATGCTAACTTCCTCTCAGGACCAAACTGGAATTACAATTAAAGAAAAATCATCATGAATAACCAACTGAACACTAGCTGGCAAGAAGCTTTATAACCAAGGACAGATGGAAGAAACCACTTCACTACAAAGTGACTGGTAGAAAGTGGAAAGGTGCAAGAGGACTGGCTGGGCTCCCACAGGCAGCAGATGAAGTTTCTGAGGAATATTTCAGTGGCCAAAGGGTTCCCCCTAAGTGTGGGGTCTAAACCCCAAGCTGGGCTCCCCAGTCTAGTATATCAGAACTGGGAAAAGAACCCAATAACATCTAGCTATGAAGAGCAGCAGAGTTTCTATCTGTCAGGGAGAAATGGCTGGAGACACTGAGAGATTCTTAAAGGGCCAATTCACAAAATTTCATTTGCAGCCATTTACCCTGGGCCCCAACAGAAGGAGGGGAGAGTGGACTGGAGATATGAGAGGACAGAGTGGGGTTGGTGGCTCTGGGGAGAGAGCTGAAGGATCAGTCATCAGGATCCCTGTGCTCAGTCATTCCCCATACTGCAGAAGCCATCTTTCTTGAGCACAGCATTCCTATCAAGTGGCATCAACCTGAGGGCAATCAAGAACTCTGCCCACAGGAATCTATCTAGTCCCATCCCATGGAGCTTAAGCCAGGCTAGAGGCTATTTCAGTGATTAAATGTAACAGCAAAAGCAGACCTCTGTAGTGCTGAGACTTTACCTGACCATATCCCCAGGCTCAGTGCTGGTAAAAGCTGGCCTTGGTGCCTAGCCTGGTTTTTTCTGTACACACTCAGGCCCAGCAAAGGGAACCATGAGCTGTAGATCACTGATAGCTCCAAACAGGTTGCCCAGGGCCAGTCACAGGCAGCATTTGACATAAGGCTAAGCCAGTCTTTGCAGATTTACCTAATACATAGAAACAAATACAAAAAAGCAGCCAAAATGGGAAGACAGAAAACAATCCCCAAATTAAAGAACATGATAATTCTCCAGAAGAAGAACTAAATGAAATGGAGGCATGCAATTTATCAGATATAGAATTCAAAGTAATGATTATAAGGATACTCGACAGCATGAAAAAAGATATAGAAACCACAGAAAAAGTCAGAAATAAAAAATACAATATCTGAAATAAATAATACACTGGAAGGAATAATAGCAGGTTAGATAAAGTAGAGGATCAAATCAGTAATTTGGAAGACAAGGTAGAAAAAAAACACCTAAGCAGAGCAGCAAAAAGGAAAAAAGAATTTTTAAAAATAAGGAGAGCTTAGAAACCTTTGGGATTGCTGGCATGTAACAACATCCACATCATGGGAATACCAGAAAGAGAAGAGAGTGAGCAAGGGATCAGAAACCTATCTGAAGAAATAATGACCCAAAATTTCCCTAATCTGGTGAAAAGACACACAAGTCTAAGAAGTACAGACAGTCCAAACAACACAAACCCAGAGAGGCCTACAAAAAGACACATCATTATTGAGATGGCAAAGCTTAAATACAAGGAAAGAATCCTAAAAGCTCCAAGAGAAAAGCAGGTAGTTACCTACAAGGGAGCTACAATTAGACTGTCATCTGGTTTCTCAGCAGAAACATTTCAAGCCAGAAGGGACTGACATGAAATATTCAAGGTGATGAAAAGCAAGAACCTACAACCAAGGCTACTTTATGCAGCAAGGTTATCATTTAAAATTGGAGGAAAATAAAGAGCTTTCCAGACAAGGGACTTCTGGTCAAGATGGAGGCATAAATAGATACACTTCACCTCCTTGCACAACCATAAGAAGGATCACAACTAACCTCAAAACAAAAAACACCCAGAACTGCTAGAAAATTGAACTGTAGGAAGTCCAAAATGAAAAATTTAAAAAAGCCATATTCATCCAGACAGGTACGAGAGGTGGAGATGGGGAGCCAGGGAGGAGAGGATGTGGTATGGCCACAGCAAGGTGGCAGTGACCAGCAGAATAGGTGGTCCCACATTCATGTGTGGTGGATAAAAATTGTGAAGGATACCTGGGGAGTGAGAGATCCCAGCCAGAGGCCAGACCGCACAGCCCAGGGTTCCAGCGTCGGGAAAATAAAGCCTCATAACTTCTGACTATAGAAACCAGTTGGGTTGGGGCAGCTGAAAAAATTGCTAGTCTCTCAGGAGAGTCTGTTTAAAGGGCCCACACAATCCTAAAACATATGCAAAGCCACCCATCTGGAAACCAACACCAGAATAACAGCTAGAGGGCTGCCAGTTGCATATGGGGAGTGAGTGAAGTGACTGGAAGTGGGGTGTGTGCTGAGCAAGCCTCCAGCAGCCACACTGTCCCATCTCCAACCCCTGCCCCACATGCACAGCCACAAAGTGATGAAGCAGGTTGCCTGGCCCTGGAGATACCTAAGGCTCCACCCCATACAACTTAACAGGTGTACTAACACAGGGAGTCAAAGAAGCTGTATGTAATACACAGACACAAACACAGGGAGGCTACCAAATTAAGGAGACAAAGAAATAAGGCCCAAATGAAAGTACAGAACAAAATCCCAGAAAAAGAACTAAACAAAATGGAAATAGCCAGTTTATCAGATGCAGAGTTCAAAATGCTGGTGATAAGATGCCCAGGAACTCACCAAGTACAGCAAAAGCATAAGAGAAGAAATGAAGGCTACACTAAGAGAAATAAAGAAAATTCCACAGGGATCCAACAGTGAAGGAAATGAAGCCGGGGTCTAAGTCATTGATTTGGAACATAAGGAAAAAATAAACAGTCGACCAGAACAGAATGAAGGAACAAGAATTAAAAAAAAAAAAAAGAAAGAAAACAGAAGAGAATAAGAAGACTCTGGGACATCTCCAAAAGTGCCAAAATCAGAATCATAGGGATGCCAGAAGGGGAAGAGGAAGAACAAGAAATTGAAAACTTATTTGAAAAAAACAATGAAGAACAACTTCACCAATTTAGTAAAGGAAATAAACATACAAGTGCAGAAAGCACAGAGAGTCCCAAACAAGTTGGACCCAAAGAGGGCCACACCAAGATGCATCATAATTACAATGCCAAAGATAAACAGAGAATCTTAAGTGCAGCAAGAGAAAAGAAAAGAGTTACCTTAAAAGGAGTTTTCATATGATTATCAGCTGGTTTCTAAAAAGAAACCTTGCAGGCAAGAAAGGGCTGGAAAGAAGCGTTTGGAGTCATGAAAGGCAAGGACCTACATGCAAGATTGCTCTATCCAGCAAAGCTATCATTTACAATGGAAGGGCAGGTAAAGTGCTTCCCAGATAAGGTCAAGTTCAAGGAGTTCATCATCACCACGTCCTTATTATATGAAATGTTAAAGGGACTTACCTAAGAAAATGAAGATCAAGACTATTGACAGTAAAATGACAACAAACACAACTATTGACAACTGAGCCTAAAATGAATAAAATAAATAAATAAAATAAAAAGCTAAGCAAACAACTAGAACAGGAACAAAATCACAGATATGGAGGTCATTTGGAGACCAGCAGGGAGGGGGTGGGAGAATAGGCAGGAAGGTGCAGGGTGTAAGAAGCACAATTTACTCTGGCTGGTGTGGCTCAATGGATTGAGCGCTGGGCTGTGAACCAAAGGGTCACCAGTTCGATTGCCAGTCAGGGCACGTGCCTGGGTTGTGGGCTGTGTACCTGCTTGGGGGGTATGTGAGAGGCAACCACACATTGATGTTTCTCTCCCTCCCTTCCCATCTCTAAAAATAAATAAATAAAATCTTTTTAAAATATTGATTGACTATAAAGGTGTGTGTTTATTTCTGGGCTGTCTACTCTGTCCCATTGATCTATGTGTCTGTTTTTATGCCAGTTCCATGCTGTTTTGATTATTATCACTGTTAGATCCAGGCTGGCCTAGGAGGAATGAAAATTAACAGGCAAGAAAATGGCACCGTGGGAAGCTGCCTGCAGACTCTACCCAGGAAGATTAGGATCTGGGATCAGCCTACCAGGCTTAATAGGATGCAGCTTTCACCCAGCAACCGCTCTAGCCAATCAGACTCTGATACCCCAACTGCAGGTTTTTGCATTTAAAATCTCTGACCTAAGAACAACCGAGTGAGTCCCAGCGTCCCTAGGTTGGCTCCACTTTCCCCCATAAGTCCTAACCTCCCTTGGTAGGCTCCCCAAAGTCCCTTGGTTGGCCCCACTTTCCTCTTAACCTCCTTTGGTTGGCTCCACTTTCTCTCTTATTCCCCACTAATAAACCCTGCTCTCCTTAGGTCGCTGAGTCCCTCCGGTTTCTTAAGAGACTCCAACCTAATATTTGATGCCGAAACCCGGGATAGGGCACCCAGCCGAAGGCCAGAGCTCGCGTCGCTGGGATTGGCCTCCGGTCGCCCCAATTCCCAGACCGCGGAGTCATTCAGAAACCCTAGGGGACAGCGGCTGGAGCTTCCCCTTTGGCTCTTCCATCCTATTTTGCTCCTCATTCAGGAGGACCCTTGCCAAGCCACCAGACCTTGCCAGTCAACACTGGTCACTCTTCTCTTGGGTGAGCCCTTGACCTTTGACTCCAAGGACTCTGGGGGTTCCGTCTAGGCCCCACTGGCCTCACTTCTAACTCCGGGAGTTAGCACTTCAAACTGGGGGTTCCATCCAGGGCCGCCCTGGCCCCACCTCTGACTCCGGGAGTCAGCACTCAAGTCGTGGGACTCGCACTCACTCTCCTAGTAATCTCACTCATTACCGCTCTCGTCATCAGCATAATTATGGGGACATCTCAGTCTCTTCCCACCGGGACACTCCTCTTAGCTGCCTGGCTCTCAGCCTTAAGAACGATAGCCAAGAAATGGCACTGTAGCGATAGCCGGAGAATCGCACTTTTTCGATTTCAAAATCCTCACAGATCTTGACAGTTCCCCCGTGGTGCACTGGCAAGCAGTCTGACCTCCCTCCCCTTCCTGCTCCTCCTCCCCTCCTGACTCCTCCTCAGCCACCTCCTTTGATCTGGCTGACCACCCTCTGCCTTATGCAGGTGCCTCCTCCACCCCAGCCCCATCTCTCCTACCACGGAACAAAACAAAGCCCTTATACACCTGCCTGTTATCTCTCCACCTCACACTCCTGCTTGAAGGCCTGTCTCAAATCCCTCAGTGTCCGCCCTCACTGAGGCCTCCTCGGGGATGTTTCCACTCAGGCAAGCAGCAGGAAGAGAGAGAGAAGTGCGGGCTCATGTTCCTTTTTCATTCTCAGACTTAGCACAAATAGAACACAAGCTCTGCTCTTTTTCTGGAGACCCCACAAACTATGTTAGAGGTACAAATCACCCAGGGTCCAGATAAAAACCCTGCGGCCTTCATGAGCCGCCTCAGTGAGGAAGTTCTCAAACACACCAGTCTAGACCCAGGCTCTGCAGACAGGCGCTTACTCGATATTTGGGAAAAGCTCCAAAGACTAGAGGACCTCATTAAGATGGCTTTCTGGGTATTCAGCAACAGAGAGGAGGAGAAAAAACTAGAACAAAAAAGGAGCCAGGGAAAAGGAAAGGCAGGAAAGAGAGAAGGAGAGATACCTAATGCTTGCTGCTGCCCTCCAGGGACAAACCCCTAGGGGTCTCGGGAAAGGAAATCAGGCAGAGGCTCCTTGGGGTCCTTTATTCAGGTGTGGAAAAAAGGGACATTGGGTGAGGCTCTGCCCAAACCCACAGCCACCTCCCGTACCGTGTCCACTCCGCAAGAAGACAGGGCATTGGAAAGTTGACTGGTTGTTGGCCCCGGCCAAGGGAATAGACTTGCTTCTTCTGCAGGAGAAGCGACCCTGAGTTCACAGTCCCTGAACTACTCAGTCTAGCCACAACAGACTGGCAAGGCCCAGCTTCAAGAGCCCTGACCATTACCGTCACCACCGCTGAACCCAGGGTAACCCTATGAGTGGCAGGTAAGCCCATCTCCTTTATCCTAGATATGGGAGCCATGTTCTCAGTTCTGCCAGAATATTCCAGGCCTTTAACCCCCTCCTCAGCCTCTGTTATAAAAATAGATGAAAAACTAACAAAACCATAGGCCACTCCTCAGCTCTTCTGCCATATAGGGGGACACAGCTTTGCTCTCACTCTATCTTAGTTACACCTACCTGCCTGTCCTGCTAATAGGGACGGATGTTTCAGCCAAGCTACAAGCCTCCCTTCTAATCATTACAGAGAGTAACACATGCTCTAAACCCACAAACAGTTCTGCTGCTAACTTTAGGAAGCCACCCTAATTCCCCAACACCTAACAACAACATGGGCCCAATCTAAGGTCCATAGCTTATTTCACTCCTAAGATGGCTGGCTTGCCTGCAGGCTCTGGCAGCAGTAGCCATCCCTAGTTCTATATGCCAACCTGATGGTATATTCCTCCCACCCCATAAACCCTCTTCATGCTCCAAATCCATCTCTCCCCTTGACATCTTAAACCAGTTTCTTTGCCACCTCTCTTTAACTGGTCTGCAGACTCTACACCATAATCCAGCACAAGAAGAGGTAGTCCCCTTGCTATGCTTCCTACTCATCAGGAAGTAGCCTTAAGACAACACGACACCCCTTATCCCTATACAACCTCTCCTGCCTTTTTATCTAAAAGAAAAGGCAGGAATGTTTTTAACAATCACCTTTTAGTATAGTTTGATATTAGGTAGTGTGAGTCCTCCAATTCTGTTCTTCTTTCTCAGGATCACTCTTGCTATGCAGGGTGTTTTTTGGTTCCATATAAATTTTTGAACTATTTGTTCTATTTCTGTGAAATATGTCATTAGAATCTTGATAGGAATTGTATTGATTTTGTAGATTGCTTTGGTCAGTATGGACATTTTAATAGTGTTAAGTTTTCCTATCCATGAACACAGTATGTATTTCCACTTACTTGTATCTTCTTCACTTTCTTTCCTCAGTGTCTTGTAATTTCCCAAGAACAGATCTTTTACATCCTTGGTTAGATTTATGCCTAGGTATTTTAATCTTTTTGAAACAATCATGAATGAGGTTGTTTTCTAAGTTTCCCTTTCTAATAGGTCATTATTGGCATATAAAAATGCAACTGATTTCTGGATATTGATTTTGTATCTGCTCTTTTACTGAATTCATGTATCAGTTCTAGTAGTTTCTTGGTGGAATCTTTAGGATTCTCTATGTATGGTATCATGTCATCTGCAAATAAAGACCATTTTATATCTTCCTTTCCAATTTGGTTGCCTTTTATTTCTTCTTATGTGATTGCTTGGCTAGGATATCTAGTACCATGTTGAATAAGAGAGGTAAAAGCATGCATTCCTGTCTTGTTCATGATCTTAAGGGGAATTCCTGTAAGTGCTCAGCCCATTGAATATGATGCTGGCAGTGGTGTTGTCATACATGGCCTTTATTATGTTTAGGTATGTTCCCACTATTTCCACTTTGCTGAGAGTTTTTATCATAAATAGATGCTGGATTTTATAAAATGCTTTTTCTTCATCTATTGATATGATCATGTGGTTTTTCTCCTTCATTTTGTTTATGTCATATATTGCACTTAATGATTTGTGAATGTTGTACCAACCTTGTATTCCCAGAATACATCCCACTTGATCATGGTGTATGATCTTCTTGATGTATTACTGTACTCAGTTTGCTAATATTTTCTTTTTTATTTTATTTATCTTTAGAGAGAGGGGAAGGGAAGGAGAAAGACAGGGAGAGAAATATGAATGTGTAGTTACCTCTTGCGTGCCCCCCACTGGGGTCCTGGCCTTTAACCCAGGCATGTACCCTGAATGGGAATTGAACCAGCGAACCTTTAGTTCACAGCCCACACTCAATCCACTGAGTTATACCTGCCAGGGCTGCTAATATTTTCTTTAAAATGGTTAAGGTGGTAAATGTTATTTTATTTGATTTTTACCACAATAAAAAATAAACTGCCTGTGTTACCATACATCCATGTGAGGTTCTGCAGCCCACCACCCATAAATTCCGGAGGCAGAGAGATTTGGTAAAAAAGAAAAGTGTTGTTTATGTAAAAGCTATACGATTTAGAAGAATAACAGGCTTCTGCCTCAAAGCTTATTCCTTTTAAAACACCCAAAAGAAAATAACCCCTTCACCTCTTGTCAGCTCAGTTCAAGGACACACTTGGAATTCCCTTCTCCCATTTAAAAATATAACATGCAAGTGGCCACAGCAGGATTATCCAGGCAGCCTGGCAGGATCTCAACACAGTCAGGCTTCAGTTTGTGCCAGTGCTGCTGCCACTGCTTTTTGCACAGGGAGGGACATGAGGCTTGCAGCCCGGCCATGCGATTTCCAGGGCCCCCTCAGCATAGGAATATTCAGGCCCCCATCCTTAACCAGGGGTAGTGAGGATGAAGGAAAGAGATAGAGTTTCTGCTCAATTGCCACTTTTAAAGTCCTGGCCCAAAATCTCACATGCTGTGGAAACAAGGAGGGTCTTTTCCTGTGTTGCAGCCTGGCAAGTCCACTCTAGATTCAGCCAGACAGAATATTCATGGAGCCCTTGGGATGTCTGACATGCCTTTATTCAAGGGTGAGCAATCCATGCACACTGCAAGCTGCGTGTTACATTTCATGTCACCTGTCTCCCTGCGTAGCGCCCAGCAGGGAGCCCCTACCCCTTTAAATACTGAACACAAACAAAGTTGGCAGGATGCCAACAGATACGCAACAGGGCTTCATACTGTGCACACAAGCCCACTCAAGGCTATGGGAACAATTTAGCAGACCCAGTCTCAAGGCTTTGAGAACACTACTTATCAAGCCCATTCTCATGGTTATGGGAAACTGCTCCCCTTAGTTACCCAGACAACTGGACGAGGAAGCCAGACTGCCTCCATTTACCCCCACATTTCCTTGTCAAAACATTTTGTTAGCTGGGTACATGGGCACAGCGGCTCTGCCTGGAGTGGGGTGACGCCTTTTTACATGTGTGTTGTGATCTTTTCAGCCCGTGCAGGCTCTATGCAAGCTATGTCATAAGCCAAGTTAGTGCTTTACCATTCCCTGGGGCTATGGAGTCAGTCAACCAGTTTCGGTTCCAAATTCAGTCTCCCACATTGGGCACCTCCTGACTCCTCTCGGGCATCCCTCTCCTCTATCAAGTGGTCTGACCAGACCTCAGCTCTTACTCTTGCTCTTCTTCTCACCACTCAGATTCAAGGGGAGGGGAACGAAGACCCCATCTCTCAATGGGAAGAATGGAAAAGAATCTGTAGCCACCTTTAACCTGCCATGCCCACTGTGGGGCACATCTTGTCTAAAGCACCTGAGGACACAGGTGGGGGGGAGGTGTTGTTTCCAGGGCACTGTATTCAATTTCCCAGAGATATGCAGTTCCAGAAGGTTCTGTTAGAGGTGGGTGCAGTCTGACACAATAGAATGGGATAAAATGACTAAGTCTATATAGACTATATAGTCTATATAGTCTAAATGACTAAGTCTAAAAATGTCCTGGGATTCCTCCTGTACACGTTTATTTTTTATATATTTTTCCAATCACAGTTTACATTCAGTATTATTTTGTACTAGTTTCAGGTGTACATCATAGTGGTTAGACAGTCAAATACTTTACAAAGTGTTTCCTCCGATAATTGCAGTACCCACCTGGCACCACATATGATTATTATAATATTATTGACTGTATTCCCCTATGCTGTCCTATTTACATCCCATGACTATTTTGTAACTACCAAACTGTACTTGTCAATCTTTTCTCCTTTTTTATCCAGTATCCTAACGCCTCTCCCCATTGCCAAATTTCAGTCTGTTCTCTATATCCATGAGTCTGTTTCTGTTTTGTTTGTTTGTTTATATTATTCTTTTTTTTAAGATTTTATTTATTTATTTTTAGAGAGGGAAGGGAGGGGGGGAGAGAGAGAGAGAGAGAGAAACATCAATGTGTGGTTGCTGGGGAGACATGGCCTGCAACCTAGGCATGTGCCCTGACTGGGAATCGAACCTGCGATGCCTGATTCGCAGCCCGTGCTCAATCCACTGAGCTACACCAGCCAGGGCCTATATTATTCTTTAGACTCCACATACAAGTGAAATCATATGGCATTTGTCTTTCTCTGACTGACTTATTTCACTTCCATAATAAAGATTCTGTAAGCCATTCTGCTAAAAGCCTGATGCTCCCATCAAACATTTTTTTCACTCAAACAGTACCTACTTCCCAGCTATCCTGACAGTGGGGGCTCCGGGCCCTAACTGGATAGGTCAGATAGAAACAATCAGCAAAAGTTGACAACAGGAGACCTTTCAAAGTCCACAAACACATAGGAAATTCAACAACAAACCATTTAGATAGAACAATGTGGCCATTACAAATGCTGTTCTCATGAGCAGTGGTTCAAATGACAGCTTCAAAAAGGATTTGCAAAGATCCCCATGGAAATGGAACATAGGCAAGTCAGAGCCCATGACATGTTACAAGGACAAACCTGACTGAACAAAGATTCAAAGCATTATTGAATGACTTTTTATTCAGTTCTGCTCTATAGAAACCTGAGAGAATAAGACATCTTTTAAATTGTCTCCCCTGAGCTATGCAACATCCATGATGTGTAGAAAATGTTAACCAAAAGTTTTGAAAGAAGTAGAATATTTTACAAAGCAAAGATCACAGTGTAACCACATTAATGTTTCCACTAAATTCTGCAAACTGCCTTTATTTCTCACAGTCATTAGACTGAAGGAGTGATGGCGGCATCTGCAGAGGAAAACCCTGCCTTTCGTCTTTTACCTACTGGTTTTGTTTGGAGGGATAACCTTCCCAAGACTTCAGGTGGAAAATTCTTCATTTTGAATACCATTTAAATCATTGCAATAGCATTCTAATTTTACTCCCCACAGTAAAGTGTTTTCCTGATCTTGTGTAGGGAGTGTTTGTGTTGTGATCATCACTGGAAAAAATGTGTGTTGGTTATTTTTAGTCTGGTATGGTCTGCAGAATTCTTACATACCCTAGGGTTCCCATTGCATGGTGCTGTCACACACTAGGAAGAAAAAATAAACAGTGGTGGCAGTGTCTAAGTAACTCAAACTCAACCCAACATTCCTAGGAGGCTTTGTGATGACAGCTGGTGCTCACCCGTAGGACTGGGACTAGGATGAAGCC
Organism: Tonatia bakeri; assembly: GCA_004024845.1. Classification (NCBI taxonomy): domain Eukaryota; kingdom Metazoa; phylum Chordata; class Mammalia; order Chiroptera; family Phyllostomidae; genus Tonatia; species Tonatia bakeri. The sequence continues at coordinate 1,529 of PVIA01015494.1, read as the reverse complement.
AATGAGGTACCTAGTGTACAAAATTTAAGGAGGAAATCACTCTATATTTGCACAACTCTGAGACTTAGCACCTTTTTGAATATTGTACGCTGGAGCCTCACTGGCCTCACCCTAGTGCAGGGCTATGGGAATACCAGCCAGCAGTATCCACTTCAGCTGTAGATGCTCACCGAAACATGAGAAAAATCATACACAGAGACAAAATAGGTCCTGTGGGGGAATAGACAGCATGTCCACTTTCTCTAGTGGAAAATGCCCCATCTCCCTACCCAAGTAGGTTTTTATTAAGGAAGCAGACTCAGTTTGTGGATTCACAGTCTGGCAGAAAGGATCAAAGGTGACAGGTGACTTACAAAGATGCTAACAGAATTCCTGCAGTGATTCTGGGCAGAGATTAGAGTTTTATCATATGAAAGGACTACAGGTTCCAAAGGTTTCCTATCCGTGCCTTTAAATTCCAAGTTAATAACGTCCTCCAGCAAACAGATCTCACAGGATCTTGCATATTCTATGTCCCAGGCCTGATTACTCTGGGGGTCCACCATCTCTGGTCTTGGCTGCACCCTTTAGCTATTTGCTGTTGCAGTAGGCTTGAGCCTGGCAGTCAGGAGACAAAGGCATTCAGGAGACATGGATTTCTCACATCTAAGTACAAAGACTCAGGCTTTGACATAGGGGTTGATGTCGATTACCCCTTCATTTCCTCCGTCTCATGAGTCTCTTCCCTGTGGCATTCCCACGTGATCACATCTGTCTTAGGTTCATTCTCTTTCCTAGAGAATTGTTACCCATCATTGACTGCCGATCATGCAAAAGGGAGCCAGGCACTTGAACAGACAGTGTTTATGCCAGGGAAATAAGTTTTGTCTCCTTAGTAGCTCCTGGTCTGGAGGTCTCTCACTCAACCTAAGTAATGGGGGTTTACAGCTTCCTGAGACCAGGCAGGGTGGTCCCCAACACAGGGCTGGTTCACTGACTTCACTCTCTTTATTTTTTGTTGTTATAATTTTTTAAAATTATATTTCATTGATTATGCTACTACAGTTGTCCTCATTTTTTCCCCATTGCCCCCTTCCACCCAGTACCTACCACACTCTCAGGCAATCTCTCCACCATTATTCATGTTCATGGGTCATGCATATAAGCTCTTTGGCTACTCCATTCCCTATACTGTACTTTACATCCTCATGGCTATTCTGTAACTACCTATTTGTACTTCTTAATCTCCTCACCTCTTCACCCATTCTCCCCTTCCCTCCTCCTATCTGGCAACCTTCCAGTAAATAACTTCTTTTCTCTTGCTTTTAAGAGTCTTTCTCTATCTTTAACCTTTGGCCTTTTAATAATGATGTGTCTTCGAGTGGACCTCTGCCTCCATCATAAATGGGACTTTCTGTGTTTCCTGGACTTACATGTCTATTTCCTTCACCAAATTAGGAAAGTTTTCTTTCACTCTTTTTTCAGATAGATTTCCAGTTTCTTGCTCTTTCTCTTCCTCTTCTGGTACCCTTATGAGGCAAGTGATGTAC
>PVIA01015493.1:0-22648 GCA_004024845.1 Tonatia bakeri | reverse complement strand
GAGGCAATGTGTACTTGCTGCACAGAAGTACACAGCTGAGTCTCCAGGCTGGGTGTTTTTGATGTGCAGGGAGAAATGTCTGGCCGACTTGTTCAATAAAACAGTGAGTCTTTCATGCTGCTTTTCATTCTCATTTGAACGAATGTGTATAATGAACTGGGGACCTTTTCCAGTTTCTTGCTTATACCAAGGAAAATAGTCTGAGGCACTGTCTGAATAAGAACAGGTGATGACAGAGGTGTTTCCCTCCTGGACACTCAGGGTAGAAGGATGCTGATCCACTTTCTCTCCTCGGCTGACACCTAGGCAGCAAGAAAAAATCAGAGAAAGAAAAGTGACAAGATTATTATGCTTCATAATTTTCTTTCTCTACAGTAACTAAGGAAACCCAAATAAATCCAGGCTTGGTTTCTAAAAAAATATCCACTAATAGAGTTTATTTCCCATTAACCCTCAACTCACAGTCCAGCTGCAGCCAAAAGGACATGAAGAATGTTCCAATGGATGTCTTCATTCTTCTTATTTAATATCAGTTGTGGACCTGCTACCTACAGCCAGGGGAGCTACTGCTGTCATCAAGTTATCCCTTTTCCTCTAACAATCTGAAAATAAGGGTTTCTCATGTTCTCTCCCCAGCCAATAAGAAAAGGACTGTGTTTCTGTCAAAGCCTATTCATTCAGAACCACGAAAATGAGCCCTTCACATGTTCTGCATCAGCAGCAGTGTACTGCCACCTTGTGGTCACATCTCTAACTCCTGGACTTGCTGGCTAAATGTTATTTTACCCTGTGCCTATGAGAGACTCAGACACATAAAAACAGTAATACATTGAAAAAATTAACTCTTAGATCAGAAATTAAGAATGTATGGATCAATATGATCTCTGATCTCTGCAATAATGCCTCTTCACACAACTGAGTCATTTTTAATATTTTAGAAGGATGCAGATACTGTTGGTACTTATTCAATGAGGGCCTGAGTTTACATGTTTTAAACCAGGAAAGTACCATGATTCACTCTCATAAACAAAGAAAATACAAAGCCTTCCTTTTCAAGCTGTGGTACATACACACAATGGATTACTACTCAGCTATAAAAAGCAAGGAATTGTTACCCTTTACGACAGCATGGGTGGGCCTAGAAGGCATTATGCTAAGTAAAATAAATTACACAAAGAAAGACAAACACCATGTGATTTTACTTATGTGAAAATCTAGCCCTGGCTGGTGTGGCTCAGTTGGCTGAGCACCAGCCTGTGAGCAAGAAGGTTGCTGGTTTGAGTCCAAGTCAGGGCACATGCCTGTGTTGTGGGCCAGGTCCCCTGTTTGGGTGGAGGTGCAGTGCAAGAGGCAACTGACTGATGTAACTTTCACACAGCAATGTTTCTCTTCCTCTTTTTCTCCCTCCCCAATCTCTAAAAGTAAATAAATCTTCTTTAAAAAAGAAAACTCACAGAGATGTAGATTATAGCATGGAGAATATAGTCAATATATCATAAGAGCTATGTATGGGGCCGGGTGGGTACTTGAAGAAGCATGGGGGCCATGATGTAAAGTACATGATGTCTAACCACTTTGCTGTACTTCTGAAACTAATACAAAATACCATTGAATGGAAACTGTAAATGAAAATTTTTTAAATAAAAAATAAGGTAAAACCTTTTCTTTTCAATTAAACCTTACTTGTCTGTTATGAACAAAGGTTCTTTCTTAAAATAATATGTAAGTATAAAATCAGACTATGAAGGAGAAGACTATTGGATATTTAAAACACCGTGTCAAACCGTGTTCCTATGAGCTGATCTTGCCTGTGACCTGGGTATTCCCACAGAATGGATAGTACCAAAGAGGAAATTAGGAATCTTTCCTAGGCTTAACTGTGATCAAAAGTAAAGAACCAACTCTCCATGGTATGGGAGCATGGGGATATCTTCCATGAGCTATTAGTATTTCAACCATAGAAAACTATTTGACCCACAGGTTGGGTCTGAATTGCTATGAAAAATCTGACATGCTCTAGGAAATCTACTCTAATGCTGTGTCTTATATTCCTCAAAGTATTGAACAAGTACAGTGTCTGAGAAAACATCAGGCTGCAGATTCAGAAAATAAAACCACGTAAAAGTTGATTCTTGAGGTGGTTTCATTTTCTCGTCAAGACAGGTGGCATGACATAAAATGCAGTTACTGACTCTAGTCCGTATTGGAGGGAACAGTACAAACAGAAACTGACGAGAAATGGTTCCTGGGAAACCAAGACTACCTCATTTCCAGAAGTGGGAATTGATTTGAACTCTCCTTTCCTGTGATTTGAACTCTCTGGTCCTCTAGAATTACAAAGAATAAATCTGATCTCTCACGTCTCACACCCTTGAAAGATGAAAAACAGCTATGGTGAAGAATATCAACTCAGTATATAAATATATGTATATCTATAAAATGTGTGTGTTTAAGTATGTGAAACTTCTGGATTTTTAAAAAATATATTTTATTGATTATGCTATTACAGTTGTCTCAATTTTTTCTTTCCTTTATTCTCCTCCACCCTGCACTGCCACACCCTCCAACATTCCCCACCTTAGTTAGGGTCCATGAGTTTTACATGTAAGTTCTTTGGTTTCTCTATTATTTTTACTATTCTTAATCTTCTCCTGTCTATTTTATGCCTACCAATTATGCTTCTTATTCCCTGTGACTTTTTCACCCCCATTCTCCCCCTCCCTCCATTTATAATCCTCTATATGATCTTCATTTCTGTGACTCTGTTCCCGTTCTAGTTGTTTGCTTTTTTGTTTTTGTTTTTTAGGTTCAGTTGTTGATAGTTATGAGTTTGTTGTCATTTTATTGTTCATAGTTTTATATCTTTTTATTTCTTAGATAAGTTACTTTAACATTTCATATAATAATGGCTTGGTGATGATGAACTCCTTTAACTTGGTCTTATCTGGGAAGCACTTTATCTGCCCTTCCATTCTAAATGAAAGCTTTGCTGGACAGAATAATCTTGAATGTATGTTCTTGAGTTTCATGACTTTGAATACTTCTTTCCAGCCTCTTCTCACTTGCAAGGTCTCCTTTGGGAAATCAGCTGACAGTCTTATGGGAGCTCCTTTGTAGGTAATTGTCTCCTTATCTTTTGATGCTTCCAGGATTCTCTCCTTCATTTTTACCTTGGGTAATATAATTATGATGTGCCTTGGTGTGTTCCTCCTTAGGTCCAATTTCTTCGGGACTCTCTGAGCTTCCTGGACTCCTGGAAGTCTACTTCCTTCCCCTCCTTCATTACCTGTTCAAATGAGTTTTCAATTACTTGCTTTTCCTCTTCTCCTTCTGGCACTTCCATGATTTAGATGTTGAAGTGCTTAAAGTTGTTCCAGAGGTTCCTAAGCCTCTCCTCATTTTTCGGAATTCTTGTTTCTTCATTCTGTTCTCATTGTATATTTATTTCTTTCCTTTGTTCCACTCATTCATGTGAGTCCTGGTTTCCTTCTCTTCATTGTTTCCCTGTACATTTTCCTTTATTTCACCATGTATAGCCTTCATTTCTTCCTTCATTTTGCAGCTGAGCTCTATCAATTCTATGAGCATCTTGATTACCAGTGTTTCAAACTCTGTATCAGATAGGTTGTCTATCTCCTCTTTGCTTAGTTCTTTTTTTTTTTTTTTTGAGCTTTCATCTGTTTTTTCATTTGGGCCATATTTCTTTGTCTCAGAGCACCTGTTAAGTTTTAAGGAGCGGGCCTTAGGTATTCACCAGGGTGGGGGAACCCTCTTGGCTGTGTCTTGGTGCCACCTGTCAGGGAAAGGACAGAGAGGGAACAATGCTGCTTGCTTGCTCTGCTCTAGGCCCACTTTCCAATGAACTCTCCTGTGAGACTGGGAGTTTCTCCTGCTTTCACAGCCACCACAGTATTTTACCACTAGAGGTTTTCAGTCTTTAGTTTCCTATTCAGCCAACCCCTCCACACCCACACTGTGTGCTGTCATTGCAGGTCCTCTCCACCCACCTGGCTGCCCCTCTCTGCTCCCACCTACCAGTCTGGATGAAGGTTTCTTTAACACCTTAGTTGTCAGAGTTCCATGCATCTCGCTATTCTGGCAGTTCTGGCTGTTTATTGTTTTTAAATTGGTTGTTATTCTTCTTTTGGTTGTGTGAGGAAGTGAAGCATTTCTACCTGTGCCTCCTCCATGTTGGACAGAATATCTTTTGATCAAAGTTCTGGTTTAAGGGTCTTCCACTCCCTGTCAGATAAGACCTTCTGAAAACTTTCTTTGGGCACATTTCCCTCTTTTTGAAGATAGATACTTAATTAAATATTTACACTTTTGATATATATGATATGCATATCATATAAAAACCAATGTTTCACTTATTAACTCCAGCACAAATATAGCTGTGTCTTGGACAAAATTGTCAGCTATATGATTCACTCATAAAATAGTGTGTCACCTGTCATCAAAATGGTGACCTAAAAACATTTATCTGGCCTCTTCAGGGACTGCCAGCTGTGTGAATCTTCAAATTATCATTCCAATTATCATTTTTGCTGACAATATGTGAGTTATGCTCATTACACTCATATCTTGCACTCAAGGAATGTCCACCTGGGAAAATGAACATATTAGCTACTTCCAGGAAAATCCACAGAAATGCATCTGTGTGTTCAGAATGGCACCCTCACCCTTGGCTTCCTCTTAAAGAAACCAGTGAGTAATGGACTGGTTGGCTGGTGGAATAACAGTGGCTCAGCCTGAGTCTTTTTTCCTGATCAAGATGTGAAACTATTACACAAAATGGAAATCTGTACTCCAGGGATCAAATGGTTGATGATGGTGTCCCAGACCCGAACTGTGAGACCTAAGTGTTTGCACTTTCATTATAAGTTTCTCTTTGCTTAGAAATATGATCCTGCAAGAAGGAAGCAGAGGAAATATTGCTTAAGAGTAATGAGGAAGTCCAGTTTTTTCTTACTCCCAGCTAATTTATCTAATTATTTTATACTGAAATCTTGGATTTAGTTCCTGTCTTTATAAAATAAGGTTGGACTAGCAGATATTCAAGGTCTCTTGAAGCTCTGAAATTATTTTCATGCTATTTAGCACATGAGTGTTAATTGAGGATGGGTTGTACACAATGTAGAGTAATGTGTAAGTGTTGAGAAATTGTCTTGCATCATGGAATCCCTCGACCATTTTTACATTCACATGCAATCTAGTGTGTCTGAGGTTTCCCCTACCCAACCCTAGGGCCTCTTCAGTGGCAGAGACAGGTTCCTCAAGGTAACTTTCTATTTCTACTTTCATTTTTCCTATAAGATCAGTGATGGATCTAGAAGACGTCTACAGTAAAATAGGACTTTACCACTGAGTGTCAATATTATCACAGGAAGTAAGATGGAAGTGGTTCAATGGTTCTTCCTGGGTAAGTAGAATGTTCTTCTGGAAGTTTCTTACATGTATATCAATAATAAGTCATATAGAATGTGTAAGAAAAAAATAAAAATTAAAAATTCTTGAAAACTGGGATAACCTATATAATGAGAATGAACTTATTAATATGCAAATCAAGAGACGCTTTACAAAACAACTTAATTGCTTCAGGCTATCTGGCATTTTTTCTTGTACTTAGTGTGGGGTTCAGAATTTTCAGCCAGGTATGCCTATATTATTTTTGAGATCCAGTGCAAAATGAAAAATCAGGATCTCTTACTCAAAGAAGGAGAGATATCTCATTGTGGTTTTAATTTGCATTTCTCTGATGATTAGTGAGTTTGAGCTTCTTTTCATATGTCTGCTGGCCATCTGTATGATCACTTTGGAGAAGTGTCAATTCAGGTCCTTTGTTCAATATTTAATGGGATTGTTTGTTTCTTTGGTGTGAGTTGTTTGAGTTCTTCATAAATTTTAGATATTAACTCCTTATCAGACATATCATTGGCAAATATGTTCTCTCATTCAGTGAGTTGTCTTTTCACTTTGTCGATGGTTTCTTTTTCTGTGCAAATACTTCTTAGTTTTATGGAGCCCCATCTGTTTTCTGTCCCTTGCCTGATTAGATAGATCAGAAAAAATATATATTCCTGTGAGAAATGTCCCAGATTTTACTGCCTATGTTTTCTTGTAGTACACTTATGTTCTCACAGCTGTCAGACTGGCTACCATCAATAAACCCACAAATGACAAGCATTAGTGAGGATGTGGAAGAAGGGGAACCCTCCTGCACCATTGGCAGGAAAGCAGATTGGTGCAGCCACCATGGAAAACAGTATAGAATCTTCCACAAAGAATTTCCATTTTTATTTTCCATAAAAATGGGACTGCCTTATGACCCAGCAATTTCAATCTGGGAATGCATCCAAACAACCCAAAAACTGATTCAAAAGAATATATGCATCCCATGTTCACTGCTGTGCTATTTATAATAACCAAGATTTGGAAGTGGTCCTAGTGCCCATCAGTAGATGAATAGACACAAAAGCTATGCTACATTTACACTGTGGAATACTACTCATTCCACAAGAAGAAAAAGGAAATCTCATGTTTCTAACAGCATAGACAAACCTACCATTAATTAGTGGTATCTAATTAATATAATAATCAAACCAAATAGAAACAGATTCATAGATACAAGGAACTGACTGGCAGCTGTCAGAGGGGTGGTGAGCTTGTGGTGAAAAAGGTGATAGATTAGGATAAAAAAAATTCATGGACGCAGACAACAGCATGGTGATAGTGGGGGTGAGTGGTAAAGGGTAAATGGGGTAAATGGTGACAGAAGAAGACTAAACTTTGGATGGTGAAAGCAAAATGCAATGAACAGATGAATGTGGGGAAACCCAAAGAAACAGAAGTTATTTATAAAACAATTATGTGTTTATTCTTACCTGTTTAAACTTCAGTAAACTTCAAAGTAATCTCCATTTGATACAATACCCTATCAAGATGTTTCTTTCCACTGCTCAAGTTTTTTTTTAACTCATTTTGATTTTAATGCCTTTAAGTGCTTCTGTCATTTTTTTTGTTTGTTTCACCTCTTAATGCAATGGCAAAACATTTCCCTTTGAGGGCTTTTTCATCTGGGGGAACAAAAAAAAAGTTGTTCAGGGTGAGATCTGGTGAATAGGGAGAGTGGGGCATGGGGGTCAGACCAGTTTTGGTCAAAATCTGCTAAACATTCAGTGCAGTGTGGGCAGGTATATTCATAAACCACTCACCATGAAATGGACAAATGTGATGAAAGAGTCTTCAAAATCAATTCACTGAAACCAAATGCAGCCTCTCACAACAAGGCAAAATTGTGCACTCACACAGATGGGTTCCAAGAACACTCACTTAGCAGAGCAAGCCTGCCCTACTACAAGGGCCCTGCCCTCCAGAAAATAATTCCAGGTTTATTTGGGTCCCCCTTCATATTATAGAATTGTAGTTTTGAAACTTATATAATTTTATTGACCAGTGTAACCCCACAATTCAATTTAAGAATAAACTAAGTAAAAAGGAAGGAAAGTGTCATTAGGTAATGTTTTTAGTGGAACTGCAATTCTAAAATGCATTAACTCTTCATGAAAATTAGTTTCATGTAAGTATGAGTTTAATGATTGAAAACTGTATTTTTTCAATCAGTTTAAGGTAACAGAAAAATTACAAAAAGGTACAGAGATTTCCAATGTAATTCTTGCCCCCATATACATACAGCCTCCTCCATTATGAACTTCCCCACAGGAATTGTATATTTCTTACCCCTGATAAACCTACATGGATCACCCACATCCCACTGAACTGTAGGGTTTACTCTCTGTGTTGTACATTCTACAAGTTTACAGAAACGTATAATGGCCTGTATCCATCATTATAGGTAGTGTCATCAAAACTAATTTCAATGACTTACAATTCTCTGTTCTCTTCTTAGTCATCCCTCCCACTCCCCTCAACCACAAGCAATGACTGGTCTTTTTCTCTCTCCATAGTTTTGTCTTTTCTATAATGTCATATGGTTGAAATCATACAGCATGTGGCATTTTCAGACTGGCTTCTTTATTTAGTAAGATACATTTAACTTTTTTCTTTTCATGGCTTGACAGTTCATTTCTTTTTAGTACTAAATATTAACACATTGTTTGGATAGAACACCATTTATCCATCCACCTACTGATGGACATTTTGGAAGCTTTCAAGTTTTGAAAACTTAGAATAAAGTTGCTATAAACACCTGTGGGCAAGTTTTTGTGTGGACACAACTTTTCAAATCCTTTGGGTAAAATCCCAGGAACACTATTACTGGATTATATGGTAAGAGTATGTGTAGTTGTATAAAAAACTGTCAAACCGCCTTATTGAAATATCCCATACATACACTTCCATTTTGTAACAGTTGACCAAGAAAGTTCACTACTCCCCCTTGCTGCATGTCTAAGTCCCAGAGAGTGAAAGCATGTGCTGGCACAACAGGTGGTCCTGACTCCTGCTTACCTCACACACTCCCTGCTGTGACCATGACCCTGAGCCTGCATGTGCTTCTCTCCTGTGTCCTTCTGCCCCATGTATCTACAAGGCTCACACACATGTTCCTTCCACTTACGGGACTTCCCTTATACAACATAAGTACAGAGAAAAAATTGTTAAGAATTTCAAGAAAGTGATAACAGAATATTAAACCAAGACCAGGATTCCTTCTGCAACTGCACAGGTCATGTGCCCAGGAAGCTGGATCTGATCCCAGCTTCACTGGAGTCTCTCCATCTGTTTTCATCTTACTTCTTAGGATTCTATCCTCCTATCAGTGTCTTTATATTATAGTAAAAACAGCACAGCTTAGAATTCAATTGTTCCACATGCAAGTTTAAACTTCAGGTTTGGTGGCCAGAAGTCTTTCTCACTGGCTATGACAGATAAGGGTGTTTTCAGGGTAGTCCTGGAAACTTTCTGCTCCCTTTCCCCAATGCAAGTATGTTACAATATCATGAGTAACAAATTCACTCAAGATGCAAGGAATAGCAATGGTATTTAATGGAACAGAATGAAAATTTTCAAGAGCTCTTCCATCCAAGGTGCAACCTAGGAAAGCCCTGAATGGAATCCTCATACACTGCTGGCAGAAGTGTACACTGATGCAGCCACTATGGAAAACTTTATGGATGTCCCTCAAAAAATTAGAATAGAGCTAGCATATGATCCAGCAACCTATTATCTGGGTGTATATCTAAAAAATTTGCAAACACTAATTCATAAAGATATATGTACACCTAAGATCAACTCCAAATTATTCACAATTGCCAAGATATGGCAAAAACCTTAGTTTCTTTGATGAATGATTAATAAAAATTTTTGGTACATATATACAATGGAATACTATTCAGCCATAAGAAAGGATGAAATACAGGCATTTCTCTAGATGTGGATGCTTCTTAAGAGTATCATGCTAAGTGAAATGAGTCAGACAGAAAAGGACAAAAATCACACAACTTCACTCCTGTGTAGGACATAAAACAGAAAGCAACAAGTGAACTAACAAAAAAATCACAGAAATACACAAAATATAGCAGTGACCAGAGGGAAATGGGGTTCAGAGGAGATTAAAGAATGTAAACAGGGTGCCAATTAAAGGATGACTAAGGGACACTAGACTTTTGGAGGTGGGCATACAATGTAATATACAGGTAATGTATTATAAAATTGTACACCTGAAACTTAGATGATGTTATTAACCAATATCACCTCAATAAATTTAATTTTTAAATGACCTGAATTGATATTTTATTAATGATTTGTATAAGCACATTGTAAAAATTTATTAACAGGAATTATTTGATTTAGATTATTTTAAAGATTTCTATATCACATAGCTCAAAACATAAGCTCTCATGTCACCCCAACTGCACCAATTTATTAATAATGTTAATTTAAGCAAGTCACTTATACTCAATAATCTCACTTTACCCATGCATAAAATGAGAGAGTACCTATTTACAGGGTGTTACCAGCACTGAATAAATAACATATATAAAAAGCTAAGTGCCTGCAACTCAATAAAATTATTTTTCTTATATTTGTTATATCCAGGAATGAATAAGCCTAATACAAACATTAAAAACTATTATACAGTCTCTCTTCCTTTTCCTTGGAATTATAACCACTTGCAGTTACCTGAAAAAAATGAGTCATCTCCTTTTATTTATTGACCACCCTACATTTTTCCAAAACTTTTCCAGCAGAATAATTTACATGTCATATATGTATAATTTTCAAGGGGATATGTTTTAAAGGAAATTATATGTTAGCACTTTTATCAGTTGTTTTAATTGTTTTCTATTAGAGCTTTCTACCTGTAAATTGATTTCAGGGAAGAAATAAGGCAAAAGAAGTGAGATAACAGTGCTCAAGAGTCTATTTTTAGGACAAAAATATGTTTTGGAACATAAATTTGAAAACCCAAAGATGTGCAAGGCTAATATGGCTGCCCCTTGGAAGGGGTGGAGCTACAGGGCCAGCTGCAGTTTGAGTGCAGACTGCAGATTACCTGGGAGCATTGTGCCTCTGCTGCACAGAAGTAAGAGGCTGAGTCTTCCAACTGGGAGGTTGTGATGTGCAGGGTACTATACATGTCCTTAGATTTTAGTGAGGAGCTTAACCTTCCAACCTTCTTTGACTCTGAAGTCAACTCAAATAAATTTATGAGTCCACCACCAGGATTGTGTCGGAACCACTGCACTCGGTACACTGTGGTGGAAAAATTGCATCTCAGAGTAGAGTTGGTTCCCTCCTGGAGGCTCAGGGCTGGAGGACGCTGCCCCACCTTCAGCCCTCTCACCCCTGCTTGGAAAGAGAAAAACACAAATGATATCACTGGGAGAAATGATGCAGTTTCTAGACTTGTAAAATATCCCAAGAAACTCCCAAATGGGGCTCTCTAGGAGCTCTGTGTCAGGGCTCCCTTCCCTCTCTCACTGTCAGTTGTGGACACTCCCCACTCTCCATCTAGGAAGCCCCCAACTCACAGCAAACCTGGACCCACAGAAGCCACAGTAGAACTCCCAGGTGTCTCTTCATGACTTCCTGCACAGCCACTGTGCTGCCTCTGCCCCTGCTCTGGAGGATGTAGAGTCCTGGACCCAAGCAAAGTTTCTTCCTTCAGTCAATATGCTCCACCACACTCACTGAACACCAATCACCTCTGAGCTCTGTCATTCATCTGAACATCAAACTGCACCCACAATGGCCCAGTGAAACAGCACAGTCATCTCTCCGAAAGTGTGTATACAAACAATTCAATACTGTAGTGGTTAATACTCCCAATATACTAAGTTATAAGATGGTGATTTTTCTCTTTTTTAATATCATTATTTTTAAGTTTATTTTTAAATTATAGCTGACATACAAATATATTAGTTTTAAGGACAACCTCATGATTAGACATTTATTTAACTTATGCAGTAATCATCCTGAATAATCTTGTACCCCTCTAATACCAAAGGCACTACAATATTATTGATTATATTCTTTTTTATTGTTGTTCTAGTATATTTTTTTTCATTTTTGCCCCACCCCCACACCCCGCAACACCCATCCCCACTACCCACTCTTGAACTTACCCCCTTGGCTTTGTCTATGTGTCCTTCATATATGTTCCTTGATTACCCTTTCCCTCTTTTCCCCCATTATTCCTCTCCCCTCTCCTGTCTGGTTACTGTCAGTTTGTTCTTTATTTCAACATCTCTGTTTATATTTTGCTTGCTTGTTTGTTTCGTTGATTTAGGGTCCACTTACAAGCCAGATCATATGGTATTTGTATTTCACCATCTGGCTTACTTCACTTAGCATTAATGCTCTCCAGTTCCATCCATGCTGTCAGGAAGGGTAGGAGCTTCCTCTTTCTTTCTGTTGTATAGTATCCCATTGTGAAAATGTACCATGGTTTTTTGATCCATTAATTTACTGATGGTCACTAGGTTGCTTCCAACACTTGGCTATTATAAATTGTGCTGCCATGAACATTGGGGTGCATAGGTTCTTTTGAATTGGTGTTTTGGGATCCTTAGGTCAAAAATCCCAGCAGTGGAATTGCCGGGTCAAATAGCAATTCCATTTTTAGTGTTCTGAGGAAATTCCAAAATCTTTTCCACACTGACTGCACCAGACTGCATTCCCACCAACAGTGTACTAGAGTTCCCTTTTCTCCACAACCTTGCCAGCATTTGTTGTTTGTTGATTTGTTTATGATGGCCATTCTGACCAGTGAAAAGTGATATCTCATTGTGGTTTGAATTTGCATCTCTGATAGCTAGTGATGCTAAGCATATTTTCATATGTCTCTGGGCCCTCTGTATGTCCTCCTTGGAGAAGTGTCTGTTCAAGTCCTTTACCCATTTTTTAAATGATGATTTTTCTTAATACACATTATATAAGAGAGCTTGTTCAACAGTTTATGAGAAAGGGTGAATGTTTCTAGATTATCAGTGTTGCAATGGGTCATGTAGAACCTTGAAGAATTCTCAAAAGAGTGACCCATTTCCAAAATTGCATAGTTTAACAAAGAATTTGAAAATTCAATTATATGAAAATTTTGATAAAGGAAAGCTGTTAATATGTAATGTATATTGCAGAAGTTTAATCCATTTTTCAAATCAGTAGAGTTCTAGAAACCAATATATACAGTCAGTACCTGCATAGAAAATGATTCCAACAAAATTAGCTTGATGTAAAGTAGGATTTGTGTATAATGTTCACTTTGACTTATTTTCTACCTCTCCCTTTCTCCTGCCCATCTCTTGGGTACACTGCTAACCCACATAGTTGATTCTGATCAAACCACACTCAGCTAGTCAAATTAACTATTGTTTTCTCCCTATACTGCTATTGCTGTTCCTTATTTTTTTCTTCTTTCTTCTCTTTATTCTTGTTTCTTCTACTTTCAGAGGCATATATAAGACAGTAAAATAACTGGGGAATTGGAATAATTTCTAGATCATCAGGTTTAGGGGTTTTTTAGTCATAATTTAAAAATTGAAAACAAGTCATAAAGATGTTTGCTGTTGAGCTTCCATGCTGACAATGACCAGTAACATTCTTTTTCCTGGGCCTCTGCTCAGAGAATCATTCCCACAATGGATTTACAGATTCTGGGCTTCAGCTTTTTGAAGTTTACATTGAGTGACAGCTGAAAAACTGAGATGAATGTTATACAGACACTGTTAGCCCTCTCCTCATCTTTGGTGCCTTTAATTTAACTGGCTCACAGGCTCACTGCTCTCTCCTGTTTTAACTCTTCAACCTTCCAGAGCCACAAGAAAAATGTCATTAATGTAAGTACTAGAGTGCCCTCTAGTGGACTGAAACCATCAATAAAGAGGACTTAGACCTAACTTCAGCTGTCACACAACCCCAGCCACATTCACTGCATGTTTTCTGATGAAGGAAATGCAGATAGCCAGAAAACATAACTGCCTTGATTGAATGAGGATTAAAAATGAACCTAATACTACTTTTAAAATATCATTTGATTAAAATTATGATCTTAAATTATTTGGTAAATCTCATCTTAGGATATTTACTTGATTTCAAAATGAATCCATGAAAATTTAATGATATTTTAGTGTACTTGGGACAACTCACTAGGTCTTAAGAATATGTAAAAGAGGATAACATACTAATTTACAGTCTACTTGGTGAGACAAAATGTACATAACTACAATGTAGCCAACGAGTAGTATCATAAGAGTACTGAAAATGAAAAGCTATGTGATCCCAGAGGAAGAAACACTACTTATATTCAAGGTGGTTCAACAAAAGTCTTATGAAAAAGGTGGTAATTTTCTCCTTTCCCCCTTTTTTCTTGAGAAGAATAGAGAATATTGATAAGCTTTTACAATGGCTTATGACTTTTTACTTATTTTAACAAGAGGAAAAATTCATGAATATATGAATTATTAAAAGTATTAAAACATTACGTATAGACTAAAATTCCCTTTCAAACCACTCCCAATTCTCACTCCTCCATCACTTATTACCCTTAATCTTTCTTCATCCTGATCAATTTGGAGTTGATGTTTCCAGATGTTTTAATATAAATTAACAAACATATACCAAATATATAATTCAAGAGAAAATATATAGTATTTTATTTACAAGTTTTCTACTTGTAATAGAAAATGATACATATCAAGTATACCTTTCTGTGACTTGCTTTACTAACTCAATAATAAGTCTAGTGGGGCTTATTATGTTAACACACATAAGTCCTTCTACTGCATTATTCACACGTGCACATGTTTCTCTAGGAGCACAGACTAGGATGAAGCAGAGGAACAAGCCCTGAGGACAGTAGGTGAAAATCACTCCAAGCAGAGGGAAGATCAGGAACAAACACTGAGGGAGGATGGAGTGAATTCATGTTCTGATTATTGTGTAAAATGAATTTCTATTTTATTCTCCCTAATGCAGACTGGAATTGTAGTTTATGAGCCGATTTGAAATGACTGTTCTCGTATATTACTGAGCCGGTTTGTAGTTTGTTCAAGCAAACACTGGGGTCATTCTAAAATGGTGAATCAGCAAGAGAAAAAGTAACCCAAGGACAAGTGTGGAATATAGTAGGGTGGAACTGTTATAGAATAACACACGCACATAATTTAAGGATGCTTGTCTAAAAACAGAGACACTTTACATTTTCTAAATCTGCAGGAAGAAAAGAGAAAATGTTACCAATGCAACAGAACACAGACTACAAAAGAAAGAAAAGAAGAGCATGTAACACAAAACCAAAACATTAGAAATATTAGAAAGGAATCCAAATATGTCAGTAATCAAAAATATATAAAAAGAGATTATTTGATTAAATCAAAATTTTAAAATCTTGCTATATATTGTTTAAGAGACAAACCCAAAAGAAAATAACCTAGAAAGCAGAGAAGATAGGAAGGGATTCTTCCCCTTTGTGCAAAGACAAGAGTCTCCCCCTCCCCCACCACACCCACCAAAGACACCAAAGAGATATCCCAAAGGAAGACTAATTCTGCTGAAGACAGCCAGTGAAGACTCCATGAGAAACACCAAGTTAGTGAACTAAGTTAACTCCTACATAGGTGAGATCAAAGAAAACAGATTCAACAAATTAATATTCAACATGTATAGACATAGAGAATATTGTGGTATGTGAAATAAGTCAGAGAGCAAAACAAATACATATGATTTCACTTATAGGTGGAATCTAAAAACCAAAATGGACAAACAAAATAGAAACCAGCTTACAGATACAGATGATAAACTAATGGTTGCCAAATGGGAGGGTGGTTGGGGGATGAGTAAAAAAGGTGAAGGGATTAAGAAATACAAATAACAATTACAAAGTTGTCACAGAGATGTAAAGTACAGCATAGAGAATATAGCTAATATTGGAATACTATGTGTGGTGCCAGGTGGGCACTAAACTTATAGGGGGAATCGCTTTTTTAGTTATAGAAATGCTTGCCCATTGTGCTATATACCTGACACTAGTATGATATTGAATATCAACTATAATTAAATAATAAAAGTATTTTTAAACTAATAATTAGATAAAAGAGAAAAGAAAAATGATAGAGATGAAACATCATGTAGAAATTAAGATTTACAGAAAAGGATAAAACTAAGAAAATTCGCCCTGGCTGGCGTAGCTCAGTGGATTGAGCGCGGGCTGCGAACCAGGCATCGCAGGTTCGATTCCCAGTCAGGGCACATGCCTAGGTTGCAGGCCATGTCCCCCAGCAACCGCACATTGATGTTTCTCTCTCTCTCTCTCTCCCTCTCCCTTCCCTCTCTAAAAATAAATAAATAAAATCTTTAAAAAAAAAAAAAAACTAAGAAAATTCTATACCTTGACACAGCAGAGAATAAAAAAGCCAAGTGTTAATAACAGCTTTTATATTTTTTTCAGTGTTCCCTCAACCTTCATTCTTTTACCACTTGGAATATTTTAAAAACTATTTATAAAAGCACATTTCTAAACCCTCTAAAAACACATTAAGACAAGGTAAACTTTAATCTTAAAAATTGCATATAATTATTCTGTGCACAAGTAGTAATTAGTGGAAAATTGAATCAAGGGAGGCATTAGCTATCTTTATAAACTTCACATTTATTTACTAGAAATGCCAATTTTAATATCCTATTATATGAAATATATCACAAAAAGAAATTTGGACTCATATCAATACATACAAAATATCTTAAATATTTTAACAATTTATCTTTTTTTATACCCATGTTTTAGTGCATTACTTATTAAATAAAAGCATTCCTTGTCTTAGATACACCCATAGATAATTATGTATGGACATCTGATTATCCTAACAAGTGTATTATTATATGTAAAAGATAGGAAATTTTGATGTCAAGAGGTACTGTGTATTTGATGTTAAATAATAAAATTCACCAGAGGACTCAGCAGCCACGTCCCTTGTTCTGCACAGTTTGTGCTCAGCTCCCCCTGCAGTTTCTGTCACTGTGTCACGCAGAACACAGTAGTACACTGCTGAATCTGACTCGTCCACTGAGTTTTTCTCCAAGTTGAAGGAATTTGGTTGTTGACGGTATGTGGCTTCAAAACCTTTGTTGCGTCCCTTCTTATTGGCTGCTTCAGCTTTCAGGAGGAGCAGTGGACCTTCTCCAGGATACTGAACATACCACATGAGAGCAGGGTAACCTGCGGCTTCATAGGAGCAGTTCATGGTCAGGGAGTCCTCTTTTGAGAGGGTGACTTGGCCTTCTGTCTGGGTCACTGAGTCTCCACAGGATTGTCCTAGAGAAAAATAAAAGAGATCTGTGTTTTCTTCCACTGGGCATAAAAAGTTCTTAAAATAAAATGATAGTTAAAGAATTTGCTGACAGAAGAAGAATCTACATTTTAAGAGACATGTTACTTACCAAGCACTAAGAGTACCACAGTCACTAAGCCTGGAGATGAGTTCATCTCTGCAGTGTTGCCTAAATAAAGTTCTTGACACTTAACATGAAGAAATGTTGAAGCCACTGTAAAATGACAAATCATAGCCTACATTTCAGCAGGAAATGTGTTTTTGTTTGTGGTGGGAGGCTGCAACCCCTAGTGAGCAGACACTGAAATGGCATGCTTTTTTTTTTAATTATATTTTATTGATTATGCTATTACAGTTGTGACAACTTTTCCCCCTCTGCCTCCCTTCACCCAGGATCCCCCACTCTCCCAGAAATGCCCCATGGGTCATGCATATAAGTTCTTTGGTTACATTTCTTATACTGTACTTTATATCCCCATGGTTATTCTAGAACTACTTTTTCCTACTTCTTATTCCCCTTACCTCTTCATGAATTCTCCCATACCCCCCTCTCATGTGACAACCATCAAATGCTCTTCATACCCATGATTTGTCTCTGTTCTTCTTGTTTGCTTAGTTTAGTTTTCAGATTCAATTTTTTAAATATTTATTTATTTATTTATTTATTTATTTATTTATTTATTTATTTTTAGAGGGAGGGGAAGGGAAAAAGAGAGGGAGAGAAACACTGATGTGTGAGAGATACACCAATCAGTTGTCTCTTGCACCCCCAACTGGGGACCTGGCCCACAACCCAGGCATGTACCCTGACTGAGACTCAAAACAGCAACTTCCTGGTTCAAAGGCTAGTGCTCAATCCACTGAGCCACATCAGCCAGGGATAGTTTTTGGATTCAATCATCGATAGGTATGTATTTATTGCCATTTTATTGTTCATACTTTTGATCTTTTTCTTAAATAATCTTCTTTAACATTTCATATAATAATGGTTTGGTAATTATAAATTCTTTTAGTTTTTTCTTCTCTGACAAGCTCTTTATTTGCCCTTTAATTCTAAATGATAGCTTTTCTGGGTAGAGCAGTCTTGGCTATAGGTCCCTATATATGAATAATATATAGAAAGAACCCTAAAGATTCCACTAAAAATCTACTACGACTGTAAATGAATTCAGTAATATAGCAGGATACAAAATTACTATTAAGAAATTGGTTGCATTTTTATACACTAAACACAAGCTATCTGAAAGAGAAATCAATTCTGTTTACCACTGCATTAAAAATATGAATAAAATGCATAGTAATAAATTTAACCAAAGTAGTAAAAGATCTGTACTCAAAAATTGTAAGACATTGAAGAAAGGTGCCTATAAGTAAATGAAAGGATAAAAAAACTATGGTACATTTACGCAGTGGAATACTATGCAGCAGAAAGAAAGAAGGAACTACTACCTTTTGCAACATCATGGGTGGAACTGGAGAGCATTATGCTAAGTGAAATAAGCCTTGTGGTGACAGACAGAAACCATATGACCTCACCTAAAAGTGGAACCTAGTTAACAAAACAAACAAATGAGCAATGGGGAAAAAGGCTAGACAACTGTAACTGAACAATAATATTTTTTTAAAAAGAAGATATAAATAAACTCAAGCATATATTGTGCCCATGATAGGAAGAATTAACATTATTAAAATGTCCAAAGTAATTTATAGATTGAATGCAATCCCTATCAAAATACCAGTGGCAGACAACTGGCCAAGATGTATGCATAGCTCGACACGCTGTGCCTCCTCACACAACCAAAAGGACAACAACAATTTAAAAACAAAAAACAACCACAACTGACAGAAAATCAAGCTGTATGGAAGTCCAGCAACCAACGAGTTAAAGAAGACACCTTCATCCATACCAGTAGGAGGGGCAGAGTCGGGCAGCCAGGGTGGAGAGGACTCTTGGAAAGGCTGCAGCCGGTGGACGGGGAGGTCCCACATTTGCACACAGATAAACCAGGTGAAACAAAGTGGGAGCGGGAACTCCCAGCCTCATAGGCAAGTTTGTTGGAGAAACCCACAGGGTCCTAGAACATACACAAACCCACTTACACAGGAATCAGCACTAGAAGTGCCCAATTTGCTTGTGGGAAGCAGAATGAAGTGACTAAAATGTAGCAGAGAGTGGAGCAGGTGCCATGGTTCCCTCTCAGACCCCTCTCCCATGTATAGCATCACAACCCAGGGATGCGGGTTACCCCACCCTGGTGAACACCTAAGGATCTGCCCCTCACTTCATAACAGGCACATCAAGACAAAATAAAATGGCCCAAACAAAAGAACAAATCAAAGTTCCTGAAAGGATACAACTAAGTGCTGAAAAGATAGCCAACCTATCAGATGCACAGTTCAAAGCACTGGTAATCAGGATGCTCACAGAATTGGTTGAATTTGGTCACAAGTGAGATGAAAAAATGAAAGCTATGCTAAGTGAAGTAAAGAAAAATCCACAGGGAACCAACAGTGAAGGGAAGGAAGCCAGGATTCAAATCAATGAATTAGAACATAAGAAAGAAATAAGCATTCAACCAGAACTAAACGAAGAAACAAGAATTTTAAAAAATTAGGAGAGTTTAAGAAGACTCTGGGACAACTCCAAAAACACCAATACCCAACTCATAGGGATACTAGAAGGAGAAGAGGAAGAGCAAGACATTGAAAACTTAGTTGAAAAAATAATGAAAGAAAACTTCCTTAATTTGACAAAGGAAAGAGACATACAAGTCCAGGAAGCACAGAGTTCCAAACAAAATAGACCTAAAGAGATCCACACTAAGACACATCATAATTAAAATGCAAAAAATTAAAGACAAGGAGAGAATCTTAAAAGCAGCAAGAAAAGGACAGAAAGTTACCTACAGAGGAGTTCCCATAAGACTATCAGCTGATTTCTCTAAAGAAACTTTACAGGCAAGAAGGGACTGGCAAGAACTGTATAAAGTGATGATAAGCAAGGACCAACAACAAAAATTATCTAACAAAGCTTTTATTTAGAATTGAAGGACAGATAAAATGGTTCCCAAACAAAGTAAAACTAAAAAAGTTCATCATCACCAAGGGACTTAATTAGGAAAAAGAAGATCAAAACTATGAACATTAAAATGACAACAAGCTCACAATGATCAACAACTGAATCTAAAAAACAAAAACAAACTAAGCAAACAACTAGAACAGGAATAAAGTCATAGATGTGGAGATCATTTGGAGGGTTATCAGCTGGGAAGAGAAGGGAGAGAATGAGGAAAAAGGTATAGGGACTTAGAAACATAATTGGGTAGGTACAAAGTAGGGGGATGTTAAGAACAGTACAGACAATGGGGAAGCCAAAGAACTTACATGCACAGCCCATGGACGTGAACTAAAGGGTGGGGAGTGGCAGGGGTGGGGTCGTGATCGCTAGAGGCAAGAGGCAAAGGGAGAAAAAATTGGGACATCTGTAATAGCATAATCAATAAAATATACTTTAAAAATACACATTGGTAGTTACAAAATGTCATAGAAATGTAAAGTAAGCATAGGGAATATAGTTGATAATATTGTAATAACTATGTAGGGTACCCAGTGGGTACTGGAAATCACTTTATAAAGGATATGATTGTCTACACAATGCTGCATACCCAAAACTAATATAAAATGATATTGAATGTTAACTATAATTGAAAAATTTTTAAAGAAGTATAAAAAAGGAAACAGAACCAGAGACATTGAAATTAAAAACAAACTGACAGATGAGATTGGGTGCATTCAGGGTGGTATGGACATAGACAAATACCAAATGTTCTCACCTTTAAATGGAACCTAATCAACAAAACAAAAAGCAAAATATAACCAGAGACATTGAAATTAAGAACAAACTGACAGTAACCAGAGGGGAGGTGGGAGGGGATAATGGAGGGAAAAGGGAAAGGGTTCTCAGGAACAATTATAAGGGACACAGGCATAAAACCAAGGGCGGGTGGAATCAGGGGAGGGAGGTGGGGTTGGCTGGGGTAGGAGGACATGGTAGGGGGAAAAGGCAGACAACTGTACTTGAACAACAATAAAAAAATAAAAGAAAGAAGGAAACAGAAAACACAAAAAAGATCCCCCTTTTCTGCCTACACACAGAAAATAAATTCTCCTTTTTTTGGAGAGAGCCACAACAGCCCAGAGACACACAAGAAGAACCTACAAACTTTGTTAAACTAACCTTTATCTTCCTAGTTAAGGAAGAAAATGACTATTGAGCCTTAGTCGGACTTCCATTAGTTCACACACATTGGTCTTATCAATTCTACACAAATTTATTGGGGATGGTTTTTTTTATCGAAAAGTTTTTAAAGCTTCCTGCCCTGGTCACATCTTCACATCTTTATTTTCCTGTGAGGGCTTCCATCTAAAAGTGAAAACTCAATAAAATGTATATGCTTTTTCCCTGTTATTCTGTTTTATGTCACTTTTATGTCCCAGTGACCCAAAGAGGGTAGAAGAGAATTTTTCCTACTCTATAAAGCACATACCCAATAAATATTTACTAAGCAAAATGATCTGGAAATACAATTCACACATTTTTACTGATTTTGACTCAGATGTTTCTAAATTTCCTTGGTCAATTTTTCTAGCTCACTCTCTCACAAAATGGCAAGTTGTTTATTGTGACTATTTTTTTCTTTTTATTTTGTTGGAATTTTTTAAAAAATTTTTCCTCTTTTTTTATTGTTGTTCAAGTACAGTTGTCTCCATTTTCACCCCACCACTCCCCCACCCCACCCATCCCCAATTTACACCTTTGATCCTACCCCACTTTGGCTTTGTCTATGTGTCCTTTATACATGTTCCTTGATTACCCTTCTCCCTCCCCCGCCACCCATTATCCCCCTCTTGTCTTCCCTTGTGGTTACTGTCAGTTTATTCTTTATTTCAATGTCTCTGGTTATATTTTGCTTGTTTGTTTTGTTGATTAAGTTCCACTTACAAGTGAGATCGTATGGTATTTGTCTTTTATCGTCTGGCTTACTTCACTTAGCATTAATGCTCTCCAGTTCCATCCATGCTGTCATGAAGGGCAGGAGCTTCCTCTTTCTTTCTGTTGTATAGCATTCCATTGTGTAAATGTACCATGGTTTTTTGATCCATTCATTTACTGATGGGCACTTAGGTTGCTTCCAACACTTGGCTATTATAAATTGTGCTGCCATGAACATTGGGGTGCATAGGTCCTTTTGAATTGTTGTTTCAGGATCCTTAGGGGATAATCCCAGCAGTGGTACTGCTGGGTCAAATAGCAATTCCATTCTTAGTTTCCTGAGGCAATTCCATACTGTTTCCCACAGTGGCTGCAACAGTCTGCATTCCCACCAACAGTGCACTAGGGTTCCCTTTTCTCCACAAACTTTCCAGCACTTGTTATTTGTTGATTTGTTTATGATGGCCATTCTCACCAGTATGAAGTGATATCTCATTGTGATTTTAATTTGTATCTCTCAGATGGCTAGTGAGCATCAGAGCATCCTTTCATATGTCTCTGGGCCCTCTGCATGTCTTCATTGCAGATATTGTGGATGTTCTTTAACTTCAATAAATATTTTCAACCCAAGTGTTTAAGGATACAGATGTGTTTGATGAATGATAACTCTACACATGATCTAAGGACCTAGAGAGGTATTTTCATGGAGTGCTTTCCCTCAATCATCCTACACCTGTGCTACCACAGCCATGGCCACTTCCTCACAGTGCTGACAATTCCCGGACATGGTCCCTACAGCAGGTGGATGCATCAAGCAGAGCCCTGGGGTTTTGGTTCACCTCCTTCCTACACACCTCTCACTGTGGGC